>LOJH01000419.1:28599-51726 GCA_001685095.1 Ellobius talpinus | reverse complement strand
ACACACACACACACACACACACACACACACACACACACACACACACTGAGATATATACAGCACCTAGGCCATAATGGACACTGTAGATGTTATATGTTTTGTGTGTGTGTGTTCCTAAATATATAAATATAACCTGCTCAGTTCATGTAAAGTAACTTGTATGTTTATGATTTCAGGGCTGAATACCATTTGGTATTAGTTCACTGGGGGTTCTTCCCTGGGGAAAGCTATTTCTCTTGCTTTCAGTATTCCTTAGTTACTTCTTCTCTAGGGTTGAGAACCCATAAGATTTACTCCTTTCGCATTAGCATGTTTATTGGCGCCACTCTTGTTCAGGTAAAGTTTAGGCATGTAGATAAGACTTCATGGATGTAGCTTCTGTGAGACTTCTAGGCAAAAACATCTCGCAAGAAACTTCCTGTTCCTCTGGCTTAATAATCTTCTTGTCCCCTTTTCTGCTGTGATTCCTGAGCCTTGGGTACAGGAGATGTGTGACAGATGTATAAATTGGGGCTGGGCACCCCAGAGTCACTTGTTGTCATCTGTATTTTGATTGGTTGTGTTTCTCTGTAATGATCTTCATCTTTTGCAAAGACTCATTTCTTTGATGAGGGGTGAGGCCTATACCTATCTGTGGGTGTAAGGATCACTATTTAGGATGAAGTTAGGAATTATGTGGTTTGGTAAAGTGACAGTGATGGGTTCTCTACCATAATCTGTGATTTCGCTAACTCCAGATAGTTGACTGGGTTTTCCAGTACCAAGCATGACTGCACTCCTGTTTTATGGGCCTTCAGTCTAATTGTAAAGTCCTTGGTCACCACCATTGTATGTGCACCATATTGCACTCCTGGACTTATCACGCTATGCTGGTCATTGTTTTGGTTATGAACATCATAACTAAGTAGGATTATTGGTTGCTTCCCTCCCTTTGAAACTTGTATAGTACCTTCTGTTACCATGGAAACTAGTCCTCAGGGAGGAGGCTTTCAGGTCAGAACGAGCTCAATCATCTCTGTCATGTATCTAAACTACATGTTATCTTCAACCTTTGAGAGGCAACCAAGTGTAGCAGCAACAGCCTAGGTTTGAGGAGTCTCTTGGACAACTCTGAGCAACAATTCAAAATGAGGTTTCTTATGCCTGTGGTGTTTGGATTTTTGTAGATAGTCTATGGATCTTGAGGGAAGCATTGCCAGCCCAAACGAGAATTTTTCATTTAAAATATATATGTATATACATATTCATATGTGTTAAATGTAATTTTAGGTAGATAATAACACTTCCTTATGACCTTTTTCAGACATCCTTATTATTTTACCCTCATTCTTCTTTTTCTGTATTAATCTCCCTCCTTTCTAATTAAAGTCCCCCATTTTTCTACCTTCTCCTTAAGTCACTTGCACCCTGCTGTTCCCCCTTCTACTTCTCCCCCAACCCCCTCCTCTGACAGTGGTCCCTTTTGACTTTCCTGGTTCCTACAGTTACTCCAGTTTATATGCTCACATCTGAAGATTTGAAACTAGGAATAACAGATGAGAGAGAACACACTACGTTCTTTTCCAGGTCAAGGTTACCCTCCTTGAGAAGTATGATGAGAGAGGCCCCAGGCTCACGAGTTCCTCCTTTCAGGTGGAATAATTACTCCTACAAAGTTGTGGTGACTGAGTTCAAAGTCAGGGCCTTGTTCTTGTTAGTGCTAAGCAATCACCCAACCACCGAGCTGCACGCCCAGCCCTAGATCAAGTGAGGCTTAACAAGATTGGCAGCGCTGGGCTTCCAACCGTAGCCCCTTGTGTGCAGTGAGAGTCCCACCCCTTAGAGGCCTCCCACCGGTGGCCTGTCTACACTTCATCACCCGAACACACGCCCACTCTGCGCTCTGGTCTGACAGTGTGATTTGTACCCAGGTGTCCAGGAGGCTGTGGTGAGCTGCCTGAACAAACAGACTCGGGAGCTTGCTGATGAGAAGCTATGCGTGACCAGCCGACGGCCCCCACAGCTCCTGAAATCCTGCAATTTGGATCCCTGCCCGGCAAGGTAAGGGATGTGTTGCCGCCCCTGCCAACCGTGAGCGTATGTTGAACTGGGTGCATCTCTCTATGGGCAGCACAGGAACACTTATTGTTACCCAGTTTTGAAAACCAATTAGTGTCAGTTCAAACTTCTAGTCAAATCCACTTAAATTTAATTGAAAGCAGGGCCCTGGAATTTTAGCCCAATCAGTGGTCATATAGTCCAGAGGCTCCATTCACTAAGCAAATTTATGGCATGGTTGTTATGCGCATGCGGTATTCTGCTGCTTTCCCCTGAAGTGAAAATGAACTGACACAGACTTCATGATCTACGCTGCCTCTTAGCCTGTGTCCTAAGCCCTCACACCACAGTAATAAGCTGACTTTCAAATTACAGCGTGTAAGGTACTAAAGCATCTGGGCGGTATAACTGACCCACTGTGAAATCTGCGTGCACACAGCGTGCAGATTCGTTCTAGTATGCGCTGGGGCGTGTGTGTATCATTCCATATGTGTGAAATCAATTAGAGCATTTCATTGTTCAGCCTTGCCTGTGTCTCATTATCACCCAACCTTGAGTCTTCACTGATCAATCCAATCACTGCTTTGGTCCACACAATTTTATGGTGTCTCAAGAAATTTGCCTTTTAGATACTTTTTTTTTTGGAGCAAACCCCCTGTACGATTCTGGTTTGGAAAGGATATGTTTGAGGTGCTAAAGCCAGACTTGCAAATCTACAGCTGCGTTGAGGAATGTCACTGGATAAGGTCATGTCCTAGATATGAAAGGAATGTTGCTTCTGAATATTTCCCATTTCTATCATATGGGAGTCACTATATTGTTTTCAATTCTAACAGGAGATTGCTGGTAAAAGCCCGTGTGCTGATTATCTTCTTTCTCAGCCAGTTCCAGAAGTCTCCTCTCATTGGGACTTAAAAGAGACAGATTCAGGCCTTCTCCAATCACATGACACAGCTCCATGGTGACTTTCTGGTCATCAAAGTTGTTCCATGTATTGATCTGAATGGCAAGACTGGGCTTTCGTCTTCAAATATAGAGGTGAACATGGTCACCAGCAGTACATCTTCCAAGGCGGCAGTCAGCCACTTGCCTGGAGCAGGTCTCCACTAATCAGAACAAAGCAAGGAAAACTAGAGAGTCAAGGGCTGGACAAAGAGAATCAGACAAGAGGGAAGCTAGATCCAGCTTGTGAAAACCCATGCAAGGCTACATCAGAGCTGCTATAGGCATGTGTGTCTGCCACAACTAGTCCCTCGCCTGTCTAAACCTCCCGACTGTTCAGGTGTGTGACCCTATGGCTTTACTTGGTTAAAAAGTATACAAACTCCTCTACTTAGTGTCAGTGCCCCATATTAAAAGAAGCCTGCAAGACCCTTGGCCAGAAGGCTAACAGGCAAGGGTTTCATCCTACCTGCCACCAAATAGCTCTATGGCCTTGAACAAGGTAAGTGTTCTTTCTGTCCCCCTAACTACAAAATGAAATTATTGGACAAGATACCATGTGGTTGCTGTGCTGTGTGTGAATATCCCATGAGAATTCATTATTCCATAGGCGGAAGTTTCGCACAGCTACCAGCTCTTCTATGTGTTGTTAACTGATGTAGTTTATGTCCTGCTCATTTTAGCGCATTCCAATGCTGTAGGGAGCTGAGGTAAGGCCAGGGAGTCAGTACTCGGACTGGGTGGAAATTGCTGACATGTGTAACCACTGAATCTATTCTTTCTCTGAGCAGAAAATTAATAATAATAATAATAATAATAGTAAGTCTGAGCAGAAAATAATAAGATACAAGAATGCTTTCTCATTCTCAAAGAACTAAGGTTAATTTAGATAAGGTTGCTTTATCCCTGGTCCTTTTTAATTGCTTCTCCTGCGGACTATTTCAGGGTACCTTCAAAGCAATCCCCTCTTTCCAATCTCCTTGGGGTAAGATGTATACACATGTGTGGTAAAGATGTAGCCATGTGCCTTTCTCCCCTACATCCTCAGTCTAATCGGGGGTTATTTACATCACCAATTCACCATTCTTCAGCAGGCTTCTGTGGTTCCTGGTTTTTTGTTTGCTTGCTTGCTTGTTTGTTTTTGTGTATCTTATGATGGGCACAAACTTTCTACAATCTTTTATTCCCTTGGCCTTTGATAAACTCCACATGCTTTTCGGGAAAAAAGGAAACCATAGCATGTCTATACCACATACAGAAATGCTTCAAGCTTTCGCTGGGGTCTGTGAGGAGATATTGGGTTAAGATAAGCATCCCTCCTCTAGGAGTTGTCAGTTTGATGACGGCTGCTGAGGAAGCCACCAGTCTCTCATACTCTGGGACTAACACTATAACATCCAGTGTCTTTCTGGAACAGCTTCTGAGGCCCATGCGTGGTCCTTCTGGTGTCCTCTGTGTGATGCTGGATTGGTATCAGAAACACATGGCTGGCTCCCACCAGCATTCCCACATGCCACTTTCAGGCCTGGTCACTCACAGCAGGAGAGGTACATTGCCTGGTTGGAAGGACACTCTGACTTTTGCAGCTGTCGTTTGTATGTCTGAGTGCATATGTGTGTATGTGTACAATGCTTACCTTGTTTAGAGACTTTCAAATCAACAGTAGTTTCTAAGGAAAAGGCTAGATTTTTTTTTAAGTTCCTACTCTCAGTTTTATGTCTTGATCCTTCTCTCTTGATCTCGATGATCTAGGAACCAAGAGGTGACCATGTTTGTAATTAGCAAGGTTTAGAGCATGAATGAATGAGAGCTGGAAGGCCTCACTGCTATTCCTATCCTCTTTCTAACCTCTCTCCCATCTTCCAGGAGATGTTTAAAATGCCATTATTAGTCTCCTTTTCACAAACTCAAGGCTTTAATTGTCAAGATGAAATGTATATATAGGGTTATAGCATTTATGTTACCACTTATTATACAGGAAAGTATACTCAAAGTAAAGACGGATACAAGGGGACATTGACAGAGGGGACAGGAACAGAGTTTCGGTAGTGAGCAATAACCAGCAGAAACTTTGGTTCTGGGAGGGCAGGGATCAGACTGTGGAGGAAAAAATATCTATTCCTTTGCAACCTTCCCTAAAGTTTGCCGTAAAGCATTGGATACAGCCTTGTTTGTAGACCACCAATGAGAACTTTCTTCAAAGTTGATAGGAAAGGAGTTACTGTCATGGAGCAGGGAACTCCTTGTACATATTTAACATTAAGTAACTTGAGTCCCTGAGGCTACACCATATTCCCCTTGTGTCATCAGTGGGCAATGCTGGCTCAGAGAGTACTGTTAAAAGGAGCCAAATCCACTGTGGGGCAAGAAATCAGTCTCCTTTTACCAGTTTGTTTGCTTTTTAAAAAATAGACTCTTTCTGGGTGTTCTAATTAGTTAAGTAGTTCATGAAGAAACCTATTCTTTAAAACTCAAGGCAACACCAAGGAAGAGAAGGTAGAAAGATAAGAGGGTCCAAATGCCTACTGTGAGATAGTGTATTCGACATGATAGAGATGCTGCAGTCATGAGCTCTGAACAGTATGACCTGCTCATGACCTGCAGTGACAACACCAGCCAACGTGCCCTTGTGTGGGGGAGAAAGGTTCATAAGGCCCTATCCCTGTACGGAAAACTATAGGCAATCAATGGCTGTTGAGGGAGAGAGAATCAGTTGTCTCTAGGGATAAACTTCCTTATAGGTTCTCCAATCCTAAGTGGTTGGTTCTAAACACATGTACATGCAGGCAACACTAACATGACTTGGTAGATAGTGTGCGTGTGTGTGTGTGTGCGCACGCACACGCATGTGGCAGTCTAACAATAATAATTATAGAGGAAGAGGCCATGAGTCAAGAGGAGGTAAGGGGACATGGGAAGAATTGGAGAGGGAAGGAAGGGTAGAAATAATATGATTACAGTGTATTCAGGAATTAAATTCTTAAAAGATTTTTTAAGAACCATCTCAAACAGCATTTATTGCTCAGAAAGCTCAGTTTTTCACCTAGCACTGCTCTCACATCCCCAGGACACTCAAAAAGACTCACAAGTAGATCTAAGCCTCTTGGGTCACTTTCAGCTAACTTTTTAAAGGCTATGGATGTCTTCAGATCTTCATTCTCACCTTTAAAATGGGATAACTTTTTAGAATGAGGGATATAGTGAGTCACAACTACAACCTCAGTTCTTGAGTACTGGGACAAGAGGATTGCCATGGACTTGGTGTGAGCCTAGGCTATGCATAGTCAGTTCCAGGCCAGCTTAGGCTATGGGGTGAGACTCTGTCAATAATAACAACAGCAATAACAATAATAGGATCTGTGCTGGGATGTAACTCAGTGTCTGGGTGTTTGACTAGCATTCATAAAGCCCTGGGTTCAATTCCCTACCTCCCCATACACACACACATACACACACACAGACACACACACACACACACTCATGCACACACACACGCACACACGCATGCACAAGTCTTCCTGCCAGTTATGAGAGCACATGGCTAAAATTCCAGAGCTCAGAAGTAGAATCAGGAGGGTCATGAGTTCCAGGCCCACCTAAGGTATTTGAGCCTCAAAAATTAATAATGAAGAAAAATAAAACAGAATCACAATAGTCACTCAGAAAAATGCATTGTTGTCTTTAGTTTTGCTGAGAAATAATAGTTGTAATTTAAATAAAAGCATGATTTTTTTAAAATTCAAAACAAATTTTATTAGATCTCAGCTGTCTTAATAAACAAGCGACTATCTCTCTGACTTATAATAGCAGTGACATGAGCAGCCCATGCAAGCCAGAAGTCACCACTTTTTTAAAAAAAATGTATGACTGTTATTAATTATAAGCATTTGATAGCTTGGCCAGCGTGTGTTGAAAAGATTTGGTAAATGTATGTGGAGGAGGGGAGCAGAGTCAGCAATGAAAGCCAGATGGCTGAAAATGAAGGAAATTCCAGGCAATTTCTGTAGCTTTGTTCTAACATACTTCTTAAACTAAACTTTTATTTCTGTGCAGCAGAGAACAGCTGAGTAGTGCCGAGGAGATAAACAGTGGAGGGGGGAGCTCCTAATTCCAGGAATGATGCTCAGCCCCTTCCCTCTCCTTCTCCCTCTCCCCACCCCCTGTAGTAGCCTCAGACTTTTTGCTCAGGCCTAGGACTGTTCTTAGAACTAGCAAGAACAAGAGAAGCTGGGAATCCTTATTTAAGGGGAGTGTTTGGGTCACAGAGTCCCCTTTGTAAAAACAGACCAGAACACCCACTTTATTGTGCACTAACAAGACCCATGCACATGGACGGCATGTGGTTTCCAATTTCAAGTTTTCTTTTATACTTGCTTAAAATGGCCAGAGCAAAAGGTGTCCCCCTTTAAGACAGCCATGTTTTCATTTAGCTGATAGAGATTTCAAAGCATCCCAGGTCCCCTGGTCTTGTTTTAAGGGCTGCTATTTCAACACGTTCTCTAAAGATGGCTTTATCTTCTGCTGGTTCCCCCAAAGCTTCCACATGCTGCCTTTTGACTCTGTCCACACTAACTTTTAAATTTATAAAGCAAAAGCTCACCAGCATCCAGAGAAATTAAGTCCAGATTTGGAGGCCATGCCCTGGTCGGTGGAGTGCTAACTTTTACTACTGTTGCCTTCTCTAGTATATCCAGGTCTATCTTCCTCCCTCTCCCTTCCTTCTACTGATGGGTAGGTTACAACCGAGGAATGAGCTTCTTCAATGTTGAGACTCATTGGGCCAGTGAGCACATGTGCTAATTTTCCACCCGGAATGTTAGCCCAGGGATCAGAATGGTTCCAGTAACAGTTTGGTACCAACAAAAATAAAAGCAGCCTTGTCAGGAGGCTAAAATCACTTTGTATGCATAGATTATATCATGTGAAGCTAGAAAGAAAATTGAGCAACTGAATGTACCATTTCAACATGTCACCTAAAAGAATGTATGACTCATCCGAAAAAGATCCAAACATCAGCTTTAGGTAAACCCATCTGTCAAGTTCTAAGAAGGAAGCCTCTTCTAGGTTTCTTAACACATAAAAAATTGGATGTCCCCTTAGACCTCAAAACCCTGCCTAACCTCCATGAAGTCTTCATATAGACCATTGACCACTGGTAACTTTCTGCACAAAAGTTAAAGCAGAGAGCCTTTTACATTTCAATCCTGACAAAGTCAAAATGAAACGGGCATTTTCATGGCCAACAGGCTGCTGGTACCAGTCCTCAAAATGATCAGAACACAAAACCCCATCTTGAAGATGTCACCTGTTGAGGGAAGACTTCGATGGTGATAAGGCTATCACATGTTTCTGAGGGAGCTTGAGGCTTCAAGGTGGGTTCTTTTTGGAGGAGGTAAAGCCTGTGCCACATGGGCTAGGGGTCATCCAGGTGAAGGAAAGAGAACATGTTTCAGAGCACAGGAAAGGACAAGAAGTAAGTGCCTTAAAGAACAGACTGACTCTGGCCAGGGTGGGGGGGCATGGAGGTGTTTAGGGCTTAAACAGGGTCATAAAAGGACCAGTCTTACTGACCCTTCCTGACCATCAAAGACAAGAAAATAGTGATGGCTAGCTTTTCTTATCACCTATGTATCTCAAATTATTTCTTGTGACAGAATAAGAAATGATGTATTCTGCATGACGTTTTCAGTGACAAAGCAGTACAAATGTTAGCATTTTGCTTGCTCTCTCCAGTAACACAGTGTGTGCTGATTTAGCCTGTCCAGCTGACAGGATAATGGTGCTGCAGGTAAGGGTGTCATAAAGGAAATCATCATCATGCTAGCTAAGGATGCTTGGTAACTGAAGCCCTCCAGCCCTAACATTCTAGGATCCTTTGAAGATAGGGACTATTTCCTATAGAATCAAAGTTTTGCAAGTGAGAAAGAAACTGCGCATGGATCCTATTAGGAAAAAAATACCTGGAATCACATTTAATGCACAGAAACATCTCTGCATAAAACAAGAACTGGCTTCCATGATAAAGAACCATAACACGTACTGAGAATAAGATTTCACTTTCCATATGAAACACTTAGGGCCATCATTAATGCACTGAGGACAGCTGCAGACAGAAATGCGGAATGTTTTCACAACACCTTAATTACATTTGTATGTGTGCAAAGGATATAAAATGCACTGCGTCCCTCTACTGAGAAGTTTATGATGCCCTTAAAGATAATCAGAATTTCTCTTTATTCAGTCTCCATTGAGTAAGCATTTATTGACTGTCCTATGCCAGGCATCATGCTGTGGTTATCGTTATGAGTAAAACCCTCTTTATTCTTTGCAGCTGGGAATACCAGGTCTTAAGGATGGTCAAGGTTTTGTCTTTTGGATATGGCCACTTGTTCACTTGTTTGAGGTTTTGTTTTGCTTTGCTTTGGTACTTGAATTCTATCTACAGCCACAACCATACTATGCAAGCTCTATACAATGGAGATACACCTCAACCCCATATATTTTAAATCCTGATGTCTTACAGACTGTCCAAGGTAGATATCTATTAAACAGCCCCAACATTCTTCACTGCACCAAAGCTGCCATACACACACCAGTCATTGGTCCCATTGTTCACAGGCACCCTGAAGATGGAAGTGCCCCCAGCAGATAGCATGATCCTATGGATGTAGGATAAAACTGGGGGTCTGACAGTTCAGAAATGTTACTGCTCATAGGCAGTTAGGAGAACGAAAATGGCACCTCTCAAAGTAAGGATTTCACATTTTAATTTTTTTGCCTTCCCCAGCCATCTGTTCCTAAAGACCTGGAGTTAATGATAGTCAAAGATTTGTCCAAAGCTTTGAAATAATTATTATGGGCCCCTAAGTGTACACAAAGCTTTCCTTGGAAGTTTTAAGCAGAAGGCCTCATAAACAGCTTAGCTAAAGAGCTCTTTAGAGTTTGATATCTCTCAAACTGGGAGAGCCAAGCTGCAAAAAGACTCAAGAAAGGTATAGCTCAGAAGACATGTTTAAGAACAGCAGCGAGAAAGAATAAAACAGCTCCCAGCCACACTCTGTGTTCATTGCTTTCCTGTACTGTCCTTGGGTAATTATTGTCCTTGGGCCTGACAAACATACAAGAATCACAGACTACATTTGGGACAGGTAAAGGCAGTCCACACTCTGTAACTTGTACTATCACTACTAGTCCTAAGTGGGCATAAGTCACGTTTTGGGCCATTCGAGGGATCTAGCCATGTGATTCAAAAAAAGCCAGGACATTTCTTCTCCCAGGACATTACTCCTGTATGGGTGACAGTATAAATACATAAGGAGCCATGATTTTCATTATGAGTCCATGTGCCTCTGGGAGAAGGAGCTCATTAGCATCTCAGTGTTTTTGATTCCTTTGGGTTTTTTTTGTTTTTTTTTTTTTTGAAAACCATTTTTCCATAGGAAGAACCTTGACAAGAATGAGGAAACATTCAGGATGAACACTGTGGCTTGCTAATATATTTGAATTCTTAGTCACCAGGGAGTGGAACTGTTTGAAAGGATTAGAAGGATTGGGAGCTATGATCCTTATAGAAGTGAATAAGGCCTTGTTGAAAGAAGGGTGTCATTGGGTTAGGTTTTGAGATTTTAAAAGCCTACTGCAGGCCCAGTGTCTCTTGCTGCCTCCCTGCCTATGGATCAGGATGTAAAGCTCTCAACTCCAGGTCATGCCAACCTGCATGCCACCATGCTCCCCACTATGATGATAATAGATTAGCAATGAAACCATAAACAATCTCCCAAGTAAATGCTTTCTTTTGTAAGAGTTGCCTTGGTCATTGTGTCTCTTCTTGTCAATAGAACATTGACTAAGACAAATACCAAAAGGAGACTTCACAATGCTAAATATTCCCCATCAGAAAAATGAAGTTCACTTAAAATAAAAAGACAGGGTGCGACTTTGAACTCAAATAAATGTTGTGGTTCTTGTTTTTTTTAGGGTCTAGGACTGCCTATTTTAGTTCCTGTATGATTAAATTGCCTTTCCTATCAAACAAAGAATTATTCTGACAACAGAGGGGGATTGTAAGCACGAGCACATGAAGCGCTCAGCTGGTCTCTAAAGCAGATAGAGAAACAAGGAACTTCCAGATTCCTTAAGCCTTATGGTCTAAGATCTTTGTATTTATTTCCTACTCATTGGAGCTTTTCCTAAAATTTGTTAACCAAGTAACAGTGGGAGCAAAGTTAAGGGAAGCTATGAATAGAATCTAGCCTTGAGCCAGCCTCCTGCCTGAAAGGATCTGGCTTAGGCAGCATGAGACAAGGAAGCAGGATGGCTGGTCTCCATGGTATCCACAAGTTCTTCAGAAGGTGGAACCTGTTGGGAAATTACAGTTGGCATTATTAATTAATCTGATAAAGTGAGTTTTAAGCACCTCAATGAAGTGATGAAATGAGGACAAAGAAGACAGAGTTCAACATCTGTCTTAATCACTGTTCTGTTGCTGTAAAGAGACACCATGACGAAGGCAGATCTTATAAAAGAAATCATTTAACTGGGAGCTTGCTTACAGTTTGAGAGGGTTGGTCTATTATTATCGATTATTATTGTGATGGTAGCATGGTGACATGCATGATACTGAAGCAGGAGCTGAGAGCTACATCCTGATCTGCAGGCAGGGCCTGGTGTGGGCTTTGGAAACCTCAAAGTCTACCACCAGTGTCTCATTTCCTCCAACAAGGCCACGCCTCCTAAGCCTTCTAAGCCTATCGAAGAGTTCCACTCCCTCATGACTAAGCATTCAAATATATAAGGCTACGGGACCATCTTATTCAAACCATCACAGTCCCTAAACATGTTAATGTATTAGAACTCACAGTGGGGAGTGGGGGGATGGAAGTCCCTGTGGCAAGTAAGATGACAGCAGAGAATGAACAACGGTGTCTGTGATAAGTCAGAACAAAATCATGAAGTTCACGTAAATTGTGCTCTTCATTGTTGGTTGTCTCCACAAATACATATGCAAGGGAATAAGGGAGATATAAGGGAAAGGGAAACAGAGAGTAGAGAAGGAAAGCAAGGAAAATCCAGCTGTGATGCAGACAATAGCCTGAGCCCTGCTTTGAATGAGATACAGTGTTCTAATGCTGACATCTATTTGGTACAATTAATATACCAGACAAGGTGTATTCACCGCTCTTTTGTCGCAGTGATGGAATATGACCAAAAGCACCTTCTTTAAAGAGCTGCTTCTGGTTTATGGTGCCAAAGAGGCTAATGTCCATACTGCCAGCTGTAAGCTGTCTGACCATATCTTTATCTACACAGGAAGGACAGAGAGAGAGCAGGAAGTGGGGGTAAGTCAGTAAACCTTGAAAACCCGCCCCAGTGATGTAATTCCTCTACCAAGGTGGCACCTCCTAAATATTCCATAACTTCTCCCAACACTGTCACCAACTAAAAATTGAGTGATTAAGTACATGAGCCAATGGGGATATTTATCATTTAAGTCACCACACCAGGCATGGCGCCAATCTCTTAATATATGTTATAATGTGTAATTTCCCCATAAACTTATAATAATCCTATTCTCGTCCTGCATTTAGATATGAGATAAATAAGTCTTTAGCTCTGTGGTTCTCAACTGTCCTAATGCTGTGACCATTTAATACAGTTCTTCATGTTGTGGTGACTCCCAATCAGAACATTGTCTCATTGTTACTTCATAACTGTAATTTTCCTGTTATGAATTAGAATGTAAATATCTGATATGCAAGGTATCTATTGTATAGCCCCTAAAGGGGACACAACCCCACATGAAGAACCACTGCTTCAGAGAGACACATAACCCCCAAGTGGTAGGTTCATAAAGCAGTCACTAAGAGCTTAGGGGTCAATGTTTTCCTTTATCGATGATTATTATAGATCTCTCGATCTCTCCAGCTGCTCCCTTTCTATTTCAGGCACTCCTTGTAGGCCCGGGAATTACCTTTGGGGAAAGGATCAACACTACTTGACTGTAGCCCATAACCCAGTAAAGCCAACAAATCGCAAGGTCTTCTTTCTTCGTCTCATGCTTACAGCTACTGAGAACGGAAAGCAGCTCCTGCAGAGAGCTTGCACTGAATGGGAGAGAGTCAAAAACCCATCAGAGCCAGCACTTCTCAGGGCAAAGCCAAAGCCTTAGGAAATGAAGCATGTAAAAAGACGGCTCAAACAGACCTAAATGAATCCTTTAAACTCCTGTGCTGACTCATCAAGCATAGAACTCCGTTTCCCTTACAGTTTTTTTTTCTCAAGAAGAAATACTGAGTCATCAAGAAAGATGTAGCCTAGGCTCACAAACCTGGAAGATGCTGGAGGCTGCCTTGGCACGCTGAAGTTTAGCTCTGCCATCACAAACAGCCATCGCCCCAGTTTGTGCTGAGCCAATGTCTGCTAATGCAATAAATTATCACCACCTCTTGAGCATGTGCCTGCTCAAATGCGCACACACAAACACAAACACACTCTCCTCTGCCGAACTAGCTCCCTGCCTCCTTTTCTGGGCCATTTTTAAATAGTTCACTTGTACCTCCTGCCTCTCTTCTCCAGAGGCTTCCTCCCAACAGCTTGCCTCTTAACTTTCCACATTCCTAGCTGGCTCTTTTCTACCTATTATGAAAAGCACAGCAGTCAATTCCTTCCACCCTCTCTCCTCATCCACTCAGGTCAGTTCAATAATAATAAACTAAGTAATAATAACAATGCAAAACTGCTTGAGCTAACAAACAACCGAGATGCACATTTCTCAGCTCAAGCCCTTGTTCCAGCTGAGACTATGGACTTGTACAAATTAGGGTTAAGATCCAATGCATGTGAATTTGCCAGCAGCTTGGCTGCAGAGAGCTTGTGAAGCTTCTCAGAGCTCAGTCTCTTCCTCTTTAACCTCAAAAGGGCTGTTGTGAGGTTATGAGCCTTAAGTGCTCCATGTCGTACCTACCTAGCAGTATTAAGTTAACAGGTATTAGTTTGGGATTTCAGAGGGGGTAGGTTTATATATCTCTATAAGAAGTTGTCCCTATTTAGAGGAAGTAGGCAATTTTTGTGGACTTCAGAAAATTGGAGTTCCTGAGAATGTCTGATCCAAAAGTATCCCACAATTAACTCCAGCCCTTGGAGGGTAGCAATTTTCTGATGACTAAAGGAAAATCCAGCTTAGTTCAGTGAACATTTTTTTAATTCTTTCTCTGCTATAGACTCTAGAAGAAAAACTTAGTCTGAGTCCTAGATCCTGGGCCAGGCACTAAATAAAGTACAATGGGAGACCATTATACAAACCAATTACTTTAGCGCCAGGCAAGGCATAAGAGCCATAGGTGAGACATGAGCAATTAACATATAAAATGAATAAATGGTCATCTAATGTAGATTGAGGAAGGTAACCACCCAGATAATTATCACTGTAGATGTTAAAGAGATTTTTTTCCCCTAAAACTCTGATCAACCATGCTATTAGCACGCTCTTAGATACTCCCTAAGAATCTCAGTATAGACTTTCCCAAAGCCTTCAGGGTTATTTGTGCTTGGCCATCTGTGCCCTTTCTCTTTCTCAGGTAAGCCTTAAAATGCCTGGTTCTCCTATATAAAGGTCCCTGTAGTTATGCTTAATAACTAGGGAGCTGACATATTTCTGTACCAGCAATTACAGGAACTGGTAAGAAGGCATCAAATCAATTTACTGAAGGTTCCCTCAACCTCTGTACCTATGGACACTATCTCTCTATCATTTCCATACCTCCATGAGTTCTTCTGGAAAGTCTGTTCCCTTAACCACCTCTATTATTTCAGAAGGTAGGAGAGAGACTTAGCTTATAAAGCGCTTCCTTTGCCCTACATCATGGGCCACAGAGGGGAAACAAGGGTAGCTTGGCCCTTGCAGTCCCTCTACCATGCCATCATCCGTAGCTATAAACTCAGGGATCACGAACTCTTGGGATAAGAACATTTGGCAAAGCTCTCTCAACTCTGTGAAGCTTGGGGTCACGTAAGTGTGAAGTACAGAGCTATTGTTCCCTCGTTTTCTTTGAGCCATCCCTTCATCCCTTGCCGCATGAGATATTTCAGAAGATCGGTTTTCTGGACCCTGCTGTCTGATCTCTCTTCCAAAAGACTGCCTATTGTGTAAGTCTCTTTGGAAGCTTTGCCTAACACACACAGAGGGCAGTGTTAAGAGACATTTGTTTGAAAGTCAATCTTCAAGTTGTTTTAAAGTTTAAGGAGTAAAGAAGAGGTCAGGAAATATGCCTTGGCTTTAGCCACATGGGTTCCTCCTTCATTAGTGGCAGAGGTGCACAGGGGAGGACTCTCTAGATCATTCCTGAGTGTGCCAGGGATGACTTTAGGAAATCAGACTCAAGATCATAATGACAAGAACAAAATGAAGCCTGTTTAACAAATGCACCTACTTAGGGAATTTTCTAGAACTTAAAACATCATTTCTGTGGGTCACAAGTACTCCAACCCCTCCCCCACCCATCACATTTTTCCTGCCTCAACTCCTTGCCTGGCTGAGCAAACCGGGAAAATCACAGACTGTATTACCCGAAGCTCATACAGTTTTAAACTTTGTCGAGCTTTGGGATAAAATCACAGAAGGAAACTGTTAAAAGCAAGGTATTTATAAATGTAAAAACCACCACAGCTAGACAGACACCATTTATCAATGCTCTTCTCTGTGAGAAAAAAAATAAAATAATGTTGGAATTCTAGTATGGGGAAGATGCTGACATAGAACCAGATCTTCTCCCAAGATGCGCCCGCTGTCAAATTCAATGTTTTGCAGTCTTCTGGTAATGGGATCCCATTTGTTTGCAATTGGGGGAAAGAGAGACAGTAAGCTGATGGCTTAGAGGCTAGGAAGACCTGTGTTTCTCTCTCCTTTTTTCTGTGTTACCTGCCAGGCACTTACACAGATTTGAAGGCATATCCAAGGCACACCTAGAAATATTTCATGTGAAAATGGGCACTGTCACCTATTTTTATTTTTAAATTGATGGAGGCGGATGATACAGCTGACCCATGGCAGAGGGAAATGAAACCACATGTGAGTTGGATTTAGGAGAGTAGGTGCTGTTTTCCAGCTCACCCTTGTGAACTCACCATCCCCAGGAAGGTATTCTGCAGAAGCTCGGCAGAGAGGAGACTACTTGTTACCACACGGAGTCTTGCTGCAGCTGTGTATCAGACAGGTGGAGTGTGTGGTTCAGTGGGTTGTACTCCTCACATAAAGAAAGGTAGCAAGCTGGAGTCTGGTATGCATGGTGATAATGTCTGACAACAGCTGTCTGGACCCTGAAATGTATAAAATTCCCTTTCCATATTTATTTCTAGTAAATAAACTCAGATGAAAGTTCACCCTAGCATTTTTACCAGTTCTGTAACTGCTAGTCTGCCACATAAGACATTTGGAGATGCCTTCCCCAAGCCCTAGGCTATATGACAGGGCTAGTATCGGCAACAGATACACTTCCTAAATACCAAGTATACTCGTTTTTTCACATAACACATTCACTACCTGAAAATGCTATTGTAAATACAGACCTATGCCCCAAGCCTTAGGTCCTATGCCTCATGCTAGATAATACTGATGGATCATCATTATACCAGTGAATCCATATTTTTTTATGGGTCACAGTGTGGTCAACCAGTTTTTGGAAGCAGGGTTCCCTCATGTTTGGTGATTGAGAGGATCAGGGCCATGGAAAGAATTTGGGAGTTAGCATAATAAAATAATTGTTTTATGACACTGGAAAAATAATTTGGGGTTTATTTAATTCTCACTACATCCCATCACTTCAACATTGAAAGTTCAAAAGATTGCAGGGTTTCACTGTTTACACTCTAAGAAACCAGAAATCTGCAAGTTTAGCCAGTAAACTTGTCTAGAATTTTTGACAGATTAGTCCTCCTCAGAGCGTCGGGTTATAGACTCAGAGTGTAACTTGGTCCAGTTCTTCAATTTTATCTGTGAGGAAAGAGGCCAACAGTATTAAGTGACTGGCCCAAGCAGACGTTGGCGGCTAGTGCACAAACTAAAAGCTGGAACATGATTCCCAACTTCGAACGAGGCGTTTATGATGAACAGGAAGACTCAAAGGCTGTTGTGGTGAGCCAGATTGCAGCTGCAGAGCCAGGTCCTCAGTTCAAGCCCTGGTCCTGCCACCCTTCGACCTTGTCCCTAGCCAAGGCTTTACTTCCTTATCTACATGGTAAGGATTAGGTGGTACCCATCTTAGGGCAGGTACATGGGCTCCTCATTAGTGTATGTGAGACTTCTCTGATGAGCATCTGGCTTTTCAGGGGGCAAGTTTGTAGGAGGCCCCAGCCGCTGAGAACACATTAAGAAGCTAAGTGACAGGTGGCCTAAGGGCCCAGGGAATCACAGGTAGACATAATATATTTTTCACTGGAAGATTTTATTACCTTTCTGAAAAATGTTTTTGTTTGTTCTCTGTGGTTTAGTCCTTCAATAGCAACATTTGGTTTTTGTTGTTGTTTTCGGTTTTTTGTTTGTTTGTTTGGGGGTTGTTTTTGTTTTGGTTTGTTTTTTTTGTTTGTTTGTTTTGATTTTTTGAAACATGGTCTCTCTCTCTCTGTGTAGCTTTGGAGCCTATCCTGTAACTTGTTCTTTAGCCAAGGCTGGCCTCCAACTCACAGAGATCCACCTTCCTCTGCCTCCCAAGTGTTGGGATTAAAGGTGTGCACCACCACCACCCCCGGCTTCAATAGCAACATTTAGATATAATATGTGGAGCTCTGTGAAGACCAGTTCCTCAGCTGCAGACCTTCACACTCTGTGTCCACAGTCGTCAGCAATGACGCCTGATTCTTTGGGGATGGAGAGTAGATGTTAACCAGCAAAGCAAGAAATAAAAGAAGGAAATTTCAAAATGACTGCATTCACAGAGTTTGGGGACTTTTCCCCCTAGTAATGTAGGATAAATAAATTGGAAATTCACTTGGCCTCCATATTGTATGGAGTAAAGCACTTGCCGTGGTTTCCCAAGCATAGGGCTTCTATTGTTATTCAGAATTCAGCTCTCAGAGTATGTAACTCTTCCTGGTTTCCTAGCTGGAAAAGTATGGAATATTCCATGTGACCTAGGGAATACTAGGCTGCATGAAGTCAAACAATTCATTATAAGTGAAAAACCAGCAAAATTAAATAGAGCAGTTACTCTAAACATTCTAAGAATAAGCAAAAGACCTGTTTTCCTGTTGCTGTCTCTTGTGCATGGGAAAGGTTACAGAAACAATGACCACAAGAATTACAATAGCAGCCGCCTTCAGCTGCTTTGCTTCGATTCCCTGAACAAGCTAGAGATTAACAGAGAAGAATACAGGTCAAAACTCTAGATCAAGTATAGGGCTAGCTCCTACATCCTTACTAACTGTGTGATCTGTAAGCTATTTCAATTGCCACAACATAAAGTAGCACAGCTACAGCAGAGTAGCCATGAAGAACAAGTGAGGTGACACATATGATGTCCTTGTGGCAGTTCCTAGTAGGGAGCTAGCATGGTAATTAGCAGCATCCCTGTTCTGCAGTAAACAAGTTAACATTCAGAGCACAACATGGCCAACTGTATAAAACACTAGTGGACGCAGAGTCCAGCGCTGGGATATTGCGACCCAGCATCTGTGTTGACAGTATGCTCACATGTCTTCTCCTTGGTAAACACGGAATCAGGGTGCTTTGTCAGTTCTATCAGATCCAAATGTGTTTAAAAATAGTGTTTCAGGACTAAGAGTCCTAGCAATAAATAGCATCATGTAAAATCAAAAACAAATGAACGATTTAACAAGGCAATAGGAATCCAAATATGAGATATCTGTTTGTTCAGACTTTAGACAGGCACAGTCCCATAAACTGTCCCGAGATAACAAAATATATGAGTAAAACACATTTGACACAAAGAAGTCTTTGAGCCTAACTTGAAAAGTAGTTTTAGGTAGTTTTTGTGTGGTAAATATGAAAATGTTTATGAAAGCCCTCTGCTTCACTCCCCAAGTAAACAAAATCCAGGTCTAGAAAGGGCAGATGCTTCTGTGAACAAGCAGAACACCAGTGAGAACAGCAGCATCCTGTTCTCCAGAGAGGTGTGTGTGTGTGTGTATGTGAGCATGTTTGTGTGTGTGCACATGCATGTGTATGTGTGCATGCACATGTGTGCATGTATGGGCGTGTGTGTGTATGTGAGTGTGCATGTGTACATGTGTGCACGCACATGTGTGTAGATGTATCTGTGTCCAAAGGTAATATCAATGTGTGCATGCATGTTCCTGTGTGTGTATGTGTCTTTGTATGTGTATCTGTGAGTATATGTGCCTGTTTGTAACATCTGTGTGTATGTGTCTTGTCTATGTGTGTATATGTGTCTATATCTAATTTCTTTGTATGTGTGGCATATGTCCCTCCTAGCTCTGATTGAATTAATTACCCCCTACATGAATATCTGGCTGCTTCTGGGCCCTCACTTATCAAACTCTGAGAAAGAGGTAGCAAGATGTCTCCAAGGAAAATTACAGCTGGATTTGCAATGGATTTATGGGTTGCTCAATCCGGGGAAAAGGCCTGCAAGACATCCTGTTCGACAGTCCTATTGGAACCCATTAAAAGCTAACAGCTCTTGAGACAGCCAGGAAAAAAGGGTTTGCAGTAATCTTCCGTAGTTATTGACTGGAATATGCTCTTCCTGGGTGTGGCCATATCCTTTGGTTCAAATATGTCTCCATGCTCAACTTTACGTTTAAATAGACCGTTCCTTTCAAATTAGACTCTGTCCTACTGACCTCATTTAAAATTTGCTCTGTAAAATCAAATCACACTCTGGTGGGTTATGCCAGGAGTTGGGCCTTTCCATACACATAGGGGCCACAGTTCAACCCATGAGAGAAATATAGTGCTTAGGTTTGCAGCATTTCCATGAGCAATATCACTGGCAAGTCACTGTGTATGTAGAGATGTCCGTCCTGACGTGATAGATATCGAATCATTTCCTTAACTCTAAAACACTGCATCCAGAATCTTAAGAGCTTATGCTCTACTTGGAATGATGAGTAGGAAAAAAAATAACCAAATGGGATCATAAGGTGAGCTGAAACTTAGAACACAATGCGCATGAACACGATAAGGGGAGGGCTCGAATCAGACCTTTGGGTGGGAACAGGGAATTTTGGCTTTAGGCAGGGAATTTTGGAAATAAATGCTCAAAAGTGAAAAGGCAAAGGAGTTTGTGGGAGGTGACTGGACCCAGCAGAAGCTCAGTTTATTTGATCACTCAAGAAAAAGAAGAGGCTTCACTATGGGAGTTCAGTATACAAACACTAGTCATGTAAGATGAAACTGAGAAAAAGAAAACTTGAGTTAAATAACAAAAATATATTTGCATGAAACAATTAACAGTATGCTGATGGCCCCAGAAGTCCATTCTGTGGCTTGGACCACAGGAAAACAACTCTGGAAACCTGGAATCAGAAATTTCCACCTAGGAGTCTAGACGAGCCAACTAAAATATCGAAGTTTAGATGTTCTAATTAATCCAATTGTGCGTAGGTGAATAGGCATGTGGGTTTTGGGACAGCCAACATCATTATGGAAGAGTGTGGAAGTGAGAGAAGAAACTGATATTCTGCATGGTTGTCACTAGTCTTGGTGCTATGCTGCCTGCTGCCCACTCCATGAAAGAGATATATTAGAGGTAAATAGCATGCCACTAAGGAGATGTCATGCCATAAACATGACTTATTCTCACGAACTATTCAGTTCCTTAAAAATATCAGTCATAGGGGCCGGAAAGACGCACCAGTTGTTAAGAGCATGCTCCTGCAGAGGACCCAGACCCCACACGGCAGGTCACAACAGTCTCTTAGTGTCCAGTTCCAGGCAATCTGACCTCTCTTCTGATCTCCACGGGCTCCTGCATGCATGTGATATACATCCATACACTCAGGAACACACATATAAGCATAAAATAAAAATGAATAATTTCTTAATTCTATCAAACAAAGCTTAGCTAGTATGATTTGTAATGCTAATCACCTCCCTTTGTTTATTTTGTTTTGAAAACTGGTTGAGATGGTGAGGCAGCTGGCATGGTGAAAGCTTTCATGTTGGCCACACAGTTCTCATGTGTAAGTCAGTGCTTTGCCACCTCAGGTGTTTGATAATCTTGGCTGTGAATATTTTTATGTAGCCAAAACCTCATGCCAAGCAGGCCCAATTCCAAGAGAAGCCGGGCTCTATCTCCTAGTTCCTGAGCTACAGCAATTACAGTTTTATAGTGAGCCCTGGTTTTCCTGGTGCTGTTTATCATATATGCTTTTGGTTAATTTTTGGCCCTCTAGCATGGTTTTACTCTCTAATGTCTGCCATCTCCTTTGATGGTTTGTGTTTTTTCTAGACCCCACAAAGGGGTTTTCTAAAGCACCCTGGTTGTGGGAGATGAGTAACACATCCATCTGTTGTTGCTGTGTGTAATGGCATCCCCCCTCTTCCTTGTCTATCTTTCTGTAACCCTCAACGATCCACTCCTCTGGTCCTTTGGGACAGAGCAGTATGGGAAAGGTAGCCTGAGTTCAATGCCCAACTCTGAGGAAACTGCTTCCTTCTCTGAGTTTGTTTAAAGAGGCTAAACTGGAGAGCTATCTCAGCCATGAAGTCCTTGCCTTTTGAACATGAGGGCCTATCTGTAATTGTCAGGACCCATGAAAAATGAGTCTGCCTTGGTACGGGGAGGCAGAAACAGGCAGATCCCCGAGGTTTGCTGTCCAGCTGCCCTAGCCTACTTTGGCAAGTTCCAAGCAAGTTTCCTCTGAAAAGGGTAAATGGCTCCTTAGGAATGACACCTGGGGTTGTCTTCTGGCCCCACATATGTACACACACACAAACACACCAAGATGCTGACACCTTCTAAGCTGGGAGGATTAGGTGAAACCACTGAACCATGTAAATATGATGATGGCCAACGTGTCTCACACTTTCTGGACTCGCACAGTCTTAGCAATCAGGGCATTCTTGCCACCCAACAGTTTTGCTCCATGTCCTGGAAAAGCACTATTCCCATTTATGTCTTGTCACCATGCTGGCAGAGAATGTTAAGGAAGTTAAGTCCGGCATGTCACAAATGCCCTTTTCCTCAGTGTTCATCACCAAAACCGTGACTCCCTTCTCTCACAGGTACCACAAAACCTTATACACTGTTCACCCTGTTCTCCCATGTTAGCTGGTATTTATTAAGCACATAGCAAGGACATTTTCTGCTATCTTGTGTCTATCTGTACCAGGCCCCTGACTTAGATTCTAACCCAGAAGTTCTCACTTAAACCTCAAAACAACCCTGTGAAATCAGAATTTCTGTTATTCCTATTTTAAATGTGGAAGGTTGCTAAATAACTTTCCTAAGATTTTTCTAACAAGTAGCAAAGCACAAGCCATCTGTGACTAATCTGATCCCAGAGCCCAAGGCCAAGGTGACACAGGCCTCCCTGAGCAACAGGCACTAGTCTAGTTCCCAAAGATGCTGGGACGCATAAGGGTCCCTGTGACCCTAGTGCACAGTCTAGGAAAGGAAAGTTCCCAAAGATGCTGGGACACATATGGGTCCCGGTGACCCTAGTGCACAGTCTAGGAAAGGAATCCAAGAAACAAACAATGGTGCAATGGATGTAAAGCAAAGGAAGGAAGCAAACAGCATTCTGGTGAAGAGACAATGGCACACTAGGGAGGAAGGACCCACCCCTGACCAGCAGAGACAGAGATCAGAAAGAACAGACCAAGGGGAGGGGTTAGGAGCCCACCTGAGGGGCTGGACTTTATTAGTTTGTCAGTTTACTAGTGTGTACAGCTGAGCCATAGCCACCTGAGCCTAGCCCAGAAAGGCACTTCAGAGGCTAGACACGGACTTGAAGTTTGAACTGTGGGGGACATGGAGCCAAACTGATGGTTTTTATAACTTACATTTTGTTTAAGAAAAGCTTCAGGTTTTTAAAACGTCTGTCATATGCATTAATAATAAATAGCAAGTGTTTCATGGGAAATGTCTTTAATCCCAGCATTTGGGAGGCAGAGGTAGGTGGAGCTCTGTGAGTTTGAGGCCAGCCTGGTCTACAAGAGCTAGTTCCAGG
>LOJH01000419.1:8177-28573 GCA_001685095.1 Ellobius talpinus | reverse complement strand
GTTCCAGGACAGGCTCCAAAGCTACAGAGAAACCCTGTCTCAAAAAAAAAAAGCCAGGCTTGACAGCATGCACTTGTGATCCAAGCACTGGACAGGTGGAGACAGGAAGATCCATAGGGCACACACACACTGCTTTTGAACCCAACCCAGTTCTTCAAGGACTATTCTGGCTTTGCCCCCTTCACATATTTGCAATTGCCCTCACAGACAATTAAGAAGCCTGGCTCACATTACTTTTCAGATTTTTGTGTTTATTTGTTCAGTCTTCTCAATGTTTGACTTCCAGATACCCTGGCCCAGTGATGAACTGTGAGACACGCCCCTGAGTCACTCCCACCAATGCTAATGTGCAGCCCTTACAAAGGAGAGGAAGCAACCATTTCGAGTGCTCAGCTCCAGGCTAGGATGCTCCCCCACTCTCTACCAAAGCTAAGCCCTGGTCATACTAGCTGCTTGCCCCACTGACAGCTCAGCTCTGACTGTATATGGTGGTGTTTTTAATTAGCATACTATTCTGCCAGATAATGACTTTCATTATACTGTTTTTACAGATATATACAATGCACTCTGATCACATTTGCCACCAACTGGACTGTCTCTTGATCCCGTCTTCCTTTCTGCTTATCTCTCTTCTCCTCCCAAATTGTTCCCATTCTATATTCATCTTTGTTTTTCAGATATTTTCATTAGTGTATGCTCACCGTACATTTGTTCACATGTTTCGTTATGACTTTTTCAAACATGTACATCATGCACTTTGGTCATATCATACCTCTGCGCATATTCCTGTTTTGTCCCTTTATCCACTGGTTCCCTTCCTCTATCCAAACAATCACCATTCTACTTCTGTGTCTGACATTTTTAAAGCCTAGATCCTTTTCATAAGAGAAAACATAGCTGTCTTTCTGAGTATCTTTTTGCTTAATATAATTATGTCTAGTTCCATCCATTTTTCTGAAAATGACATCACTGTACTCTTCTTTATAGCTGAGTAATTCTCCTTTTTTAAAATCCATCCATCAGTTGATGGGCACCTAGACAAATTTCACAACTTGGCTATTGTTAACAGTACTGTAAAACTATGAGTGTACAAGTGTCTATTGTACACTTGTGTACAGTGTGCTATTGTGCACTGATTTTGATTCCTTCAGGTCTACATACCCAGGAATGATATAGCTGGGTGATAATTTTCATTTTGAAGAGACTCCATAATGGCTACACTGTAGGTGTAATTTTCTTTCCCACCAGCCAGCTCCCAAATAACCACACAGAGACTTATTATTAATTATAAATGCTCAGCCAATAGCTTAGGCTTGTTAATAATTAGCCCTTACAACTTAAATTAAGCCATATTTCTTATCTATGTTGTAACACGTGTGGTACCTTTCTTTAACACGGCATGTTTATCTTCTCCCTGCATCTCCTGGTGACTCCACCCTTCTTCATTCCAGTGTTCTCTGTCTGCAAGTCCCGCCTAACCTTTTCCTGCCTAACTGTTGGCCATTTAGCGCTTTATTAAACCAATGAGAGCAGCACATCTTCACAGAGTATGATCATTCCCCAACACTACAGCAGTTTCCATTGCCATCAGCAGTGTACTGACTACCACCACCGCCCTATCTCCTACTTCCTCACCAGTGTGTTCTTTTTTGTTTCCTTGAGGATAACCATTCTGACGTGGGTGAGATGGAATCTCACTATAGGTTTTCTTTTTTGTGTGTTGTTGTTTTGTTTCGTTTTAGCTGCATCACAGGAACCTCGGAAGGAGGGTAACACTAGACAGAGAATCAAGTCTCTAGGTTCACTTAAAGAGTGAGCAATTTTTATTTCCACAACGCTGTTTACATATTGTTTAACTGGTGCTAGAAATCCCATTGCCAACAGAGCCTGAGCAAATCATATCTTTGTCCCCCTTATCTGACTTCTTCCTTTGACACTTCTCTGCCCTTACACCCTTGCTTTGCACCAGAAGCCATTCCTCCTAGGCTTTATTTTGTGCCTGAAGTTTTCCACAGTCATGGAACCACATCTGGGTCAGAGTTTGTGTCCAAGAAAGGAATTTCAGACCATCTGAACCCAACAGTTTTGATTTGCACTTCCACACATATGGCTAAGGATGTTGAATACTTTTGTGTATTTGGGGGAGGTCATTTTTACTTTTTTGTCTACTGATTGTCTCGTTTATTGCTTTGATTAGTAGTTCTTTAGGGGTTTGATATTTTTGAGTTATTTATGTATTTTGAATATTAATTTCTTGACAGATAAATAGCTGGTAAATATTTTTCTCCCTCTCTGTAGGGTGTCTCTTCCCAAAGGAAATTTTGAATCAGAGGACATGCTTGACCAGACTTGCACTGATACTGACATTGTGGGAGCTGGGGGTTTTGTATAGCTGGGTCTGGCATTGTGGGAGCTGGGGGCAATGGATAGAGGCTGACATTGTGGGAGCTGGGGGTGATGGATAGAGAAGGCTGACATTGTGGGAGCTGGGGGCTATGGATAGAGGAATCTGGCATTGTAGTATCTGGGGCAATGGACAGAGGCTGATATCGTGGGAGCTTAGGCTATGGATAGAGGTGTCAAACGATGTGGAAACTGGGGGTGATGGACAGATTGAGTACAGGAAGATGTGAAGATCATCTAAGAAACTACAGAGGAAATGGGTTCTGAACATTGCCTGACTACCCTACTTTAATCTTTCTAGAGTTGACTACACTCCATGGTGTCCAATTTACTGTTTGCCTTCTGATCACAGATATATTATAAGGAAAATAAAGACTTTTGAGGAACTTTATTTTTTTAAAAAAAATCTCATGATATAAATAGTGGGTAGAGATATCATGTTGGAGATTAACATGTAATTTTGAAGAATATTTCTAACAAAGACCTAAAGTTTACAGTGATATTTTTCCTGCAAACAAAAACTACATTTTAAATTATTAGATAAAACTTCAAGTCTACTTTTCCATACAGGTTAAGGCAGGAGAGGCTTCTTATGATTTAATAGGGAAAAGCAGGGAGAGTCTTGTGCTTTTATACTCTGAGGTTCTGGGAAGCGAAGGGCAGTACCTTTTCAGAAAAGAAGAACAGAGAAGATTTGGCAACTCTCACAAAGAGCCCTGTCCGAAGGAATGCAAACTGTCTTTCTACTTAATAGCTAATGCAAACAAAGCTGCTCATAAGAGTCAACCACCATGGGCTTCGATGGCCCACTTAGTTCCAAAGGCCACATTTGCAAAGGCCAAGTGCATCTCTCTGGCAGACTACACTCTACCTTTGCCCATTCGGCTGCCAAGGGCCACTTCCCTGGAATGCCAACTGCAAGTGTGTGCAAGGCCTGGGTGGTGCCAGTGTGTTTATTTGTATTACTAAGAAATAGTGTTGCCACTCCGCCATTTATCTTTTCCTTAGACTCCTAGCAAAGGGATCCTGGCCTTGGTCACTCAAAGATTCTTTGTTCTACAGTGTTAATTATCCTGCCTTTGGAGACAGGCTGGCTTAATAGTGAAGTATGCAGGAGCCGGGCTGCCTGAGTCTGAATCCTGACTCTTGTTTATTATCTGTGTAACTTAGGACAGATGGCTTAATGCCTCAGAGCCTTGGCTGTCTCACTCAAGTCTCCTCTCCATAGGGTCATATATGTAAGCATGTGTATCAGCTCAGCCCTTGAGTCCTACTGGGGCCTCAGTGAATGAAGCTTGGATGTTGCAGAGCTGAGAAATGCAAATCCACTGTGCTACCCCATAATAGAGGGCAGCTCCATTTTCCATGGCCTGGGTCCAAGTCGTAGTGCCTTAGAAGGGAAATAGGTGACACTGATGTAAGTGTGTGGAGCCCTTCACCCAGCTTCTCCAGGCCTGGGCTCCCACTATAACAGAGACATTACTGTGGCTATCTCACAAGGCTGTGGGGGTGATTAAAGGAGTGGTGTGTTTAGAGCATTCAGCTAGGATAGGGCTGTGCAAATGTTAGTGACTGCGGCTGTGAAGCCAAGTCTATGTAATGTGGAATTTCGGTGGCAGGTCACCTTAGGCGCGTGTGATGCTGTCGTTGGGAAGGAAGACAGCTCCAGCTACTGAGATGGAGCGTAGCCCTTTGCCTGCCCTCTGCCCGCCCTCTGCCCGCCCTCTGCCTGTCGTCCTTGAGTAGGAGTCAATGACTATCTTCTCTACCTATGAACAGGCTTTGACAAATGGATAGTAATGTAGAGGACAAAGGGTTCAACTGAAAGAAGTAGAGAAAGAAAAAAAAAAGCTGGGGAAACCAGAGTCTTTCTGACATGTTGGCTGAGGTCCCAACCATGAGCTAAACATCTAAAGCCTAGAAGCTGAAAGAAAGCAGAGCTACCAGCCTGGCACCAAGGTCTACCAGCCAGAAGCACGGCTACAGGGGAGTTTCAGAATTCAGGAATTTTGTGTTAGAATGGCTAAAACATACATTGCATAGCTGCCCCAATATTTTGCAGGAGGAAGAGAGGGTAACCACACACCCCACTCTAGTAGGAAAAAGCATCACAATAAAACATATAAATATTTACATGAAATAGGATTCAGTCTATCAAAAGGTTATCAGTTTAGGCTCAGTTTTGTCACCAAGAGTTATACCACACTGAAGAAACATGTGGTGCCAGTTTTGCAGCTGGCAGTGGAAGTGGGCTGTTAAAAGGGCACAGGAATCCACAAGGATGACCTCAGCTTAGTGGAGAGGGTGCCTGAACTGGTCATCTCCTGTAATCAGATTGGTGACTACCCTAATTGTCATCAGAGAGCCTTCGTCCAGTAACTGATGGAACCAGATGTAGAGATCCACAGTCAAGTGCTGGGATGGGAGTCATGTTGAAGAGAGGAAGGAGGAATTGTATGAGCCAGGGGAGTTTAGTTCATGATGGGAGGGGGAACCCAGGTGGGGAACCCACAGAGACAGCTGACCTGAGCACTTGGGTGCTCATAGACTCTGGACCATCAGTTAGGGAGCCTGCATGGGACCAAGCTAGGCCCTCTGCATATGTATAACAGTTGTGTAACTTGGTCTATTTGCAGGGCTCCTAGCAGTAGGATCAGAACCTGTCCCTGGCACTTGAACTGACTTTTGGGAACCTATTTCCTATGGTGGGATGCCTTGCTCAGCCTTGATGCAGTGAGGAGGAGCTTGGTCCTGCATCAACTTGATGTGCCATGTTTTGTTAACTCCTATGGAAGGCCTGCCTCTTTCTGAACAGAGAGATGCAGGAGAATTGGATGGGGGTGGGTAGATCAGAGGCAGGACAGGGAGAGTGAAATGGGAGGAAAGGAGTGGGTAAACTGTGGTCGGTATGTAAAGCACATGAAAAAAATTAATTAGTAAAATAATAAATAAAATACAAAGGGGGGTCACCACAACAAGTGATCCAGAGATGCACACAGTCACGCAGCTCAGTGTGAGTCAGCACGTACTTCCTGGACACCTGCTTTGTTCCAGGTACCTTGCCAGTACTGAGGTTCCAGAGATTTGGTTTCCTGGAGCTATGATAACAAAGTAAGACAAAGAAAGAGGCTTAAGACTGCAGAAAGGCATTGCCTCCC
This sequence comes from Ellobius talpinus, assembly GCA_001685095.1. Taxonomy (NCBI): domain Eukaryota; kingdom Metazoa; phylum Chordata; class Mammalia; order Rodentia; family Cricetidae; genus Ellobius; species Ellobius talpinus. The sequence goes on along the minus strand of LOJH01000419.1, from coordinate 23,012 downwards.
TTTGGAAGTAAAACTCAGCTGTCAATGAAGGTGCCAGCTCCTTCACCACATCTAGCTCCTTGCTAGAAATTTCTGGCGCCGTTTGTTTGTAGCATCTTCATTCGCTTCTCTGCCTCTGCCATCACATGGAATCCTCTCACGAATCCCTCTCTTACCAGAACCCAATGGCATTAGATAAATGTGTATCCTGCTCTAACGCAATGGTGTCGCTGTGAGACACTCTTCCTGGAGAGATGTGAACAGAGATCTCCTCACCCCAGATAGGGAACTGATGACAGACCAATGCAGATTACCATCAACGTCCAATTTAGTAAATCAGTGCATTCTACCTGGGTTATTTATAGTATTATGAGTGACAGGAGCAGAAATGACTCAGATAGCTGCATCATCAAAGCCCACCTCAGCATGAGGACATCACACAAAAGCCAGAAACCTGTATTATATACCCAGTCCATGAGGACCCCAAAAGACCACCAGGGAGACCAACTCAACGAAATGCAAAAGCAAGATTTATTGTGCGCACAATACAAGCCAGCAGGGACCTAATCAGCATAGCAGCAGCAGCAAGAGGAGGTACCCTGACTTCTAGAGGGCATTATTTAGAGGCAAAAACCAGAAAAGTTACAGGAACAGGGTGTGTTCTGGCAGATGATCCTATCTATAATGGTTGGAACAGTTGGAACGTTAGGAATTTCCTTTGGATGGTCCAATTCTGGGTGGTGCCTGGGTGGTCTCAGTTTGTGGTCTTTCTTGCACCCAGGTATTAGGGAAAACTACTGAGACTCAGGCCTCTATTGAGCTTGTCGTGGCTGGGTCCTACACCTGTAGCACACTGCACATCCTGCAGGCAGCTGAACAAGTTGGAGAGTGGCCTTTCTACGTGGTTCAGTTGGTCAGAGCCTCTTCCACACAGCCCAGTCATTCCCATTTTCTTCTGAGCCCTCAAGCTGGCCTCTGGGTTTGTCTGGAAGTCTTCTTTGCAGCATGGCTTGTCAGCAGGGCTGTGGTGGTACATGCCTTTAATCCCAGCACTTGGGAGGCAGAGGCAGGCAGATCNAGCTAGTTCCAGGACAGGCTCCAAAGCTACAGAGAAACCCTGTCTCAAAAGAAACAAAAACAAAAAAGCAACTCTTAACAGTTCTTTGTGCTTTATATATGCTTTGGGAGGGAGGAGCATAGTGAATCTGGTCTGCTTCTGGGACTTTCCAGAGCTTTTTTGAGTTATTTACTTCCTGTCCCAAGGAGCGTCCCTGCAGCAGATTTCACCTCTCTGTAAACATCCTGCCTTAAAATCCTGCTGTTCCACCCCTCCCCAAGTTTCCCTGAGAAAGGCTTTAACCTGAAAAAAAAACCTGCTGTGTACCAGGTTTATCTGTGGAATGTTCCCCCACAGGCTCAGGTGGTCCCCAGTGAGTGATGTTACGGAGCCTTTCAGACATAGGGCCACTAGAGGTGTCCCTTGAGGCACACATAGTACAGACTCACTTCTGGTCTCGGCTCTCTGCCTCCAGTCTGAGGCTGACAGACACCCCCAACTGTGTGCTCACAGTGTCAGACACTCCAGCATGACTTTCCCACCCAAATGAATTATATCCCATGAAACAGTAAGCCAAAATAAGCCTCCCTCCCTTCACTTGCTCCTATCAGGCATTTAGCCGTGGCAGTGAGAAGGAGCTACTGCATCTATCTATTATGAGCTATCTGAAGTAATTATATCTGCAATGAACCTTTTCCATATAACATCATACTCTGTGCTACTGTGGGTTAGAACCCCAATATATCTGTTGGGGAGATGCAATTCTATGGAGAACAGCGGGAGAAACAAATCAGACACAGTCACGTGCTCCGTTCAAGACAACAGCTGAGTTGAGGTAGTGATGTTGTTGTAAATATGGTGACTCTCCAGAGAAGCAAGGATTAAGAGACTGTAATGGATGGAGAATTTTCCTCAGTGGCAGTGACATTGTAAATGGAGATGAACGGACAAGCGAATTCACCCAAGGAAGGGGTAGGAGAGGCTCACGCCCAAAGTTCAGCTCTGACCTCCATATTACTGGGCGTATGCCAGGCTGGACCCAACACTCCAGGAAAGCCTAGCAGTGTCCCCCACACTGTCAGCCAGAGCTAACCATGCCCCCCAGCTGGCTTCCGCTGGAAGATCACTCTCCTGGAGATGGTCAAAGGCATACGGAGCAGGGGTTATCAGCTGCCTGCCAGATCCGCAGCCCACAATTACAGCCTCTGCATAGAAGAGAAACAGGAGAGCCTATGCTTCCTCCCTTTTTTGGCCAAAGTTGATTAAAATATTTTTGACCCAGAATCAGCCAAGTGCTTACTACACAGATAGCGTCTGCTGACCTCCTTCCTGGAGAATGTATAATGTGCTTTATTAGGGCAGACAGAGTTTCTCCGACAGTATTCAGCTGGCCTCATAGCTGCCAAAATGCCTCTGCTCCAAGGACCTAGCTGCTGAGTTGCTGCCAGGAGTGAAGCAAAAGCAGGGGATGAGGGTACAAAAGCTTGGGCCTGGCGAGCTTTAACCTCGGAACAGCATGGACTACGGAGACAAATCCTTTTTGAGACGTGGAGAGTGGGCATTGCTTTATGCCCACACCTAAGCTTCTCACGTGAAGATGAGAGGGTTGTGGAGAACACCTTTTCTGAATTACGCAGGAAAATGTGCACAAATCCCAAGTGTGCAGCTTGGTCAGTGAACCCTGTCAGAAGGTGGAGCCAGGTCCAGCACTGAGAGGGCTACACCATCCAGAAAGACCACACACTCTCCTGTGGTTCCCGCCCACTGATGGCAACTACCTTCCTGACCTGTAACACCACCAACTTTGAGGTTGGAGCTGGTGTAATGAAACACAACGGTGTGAAGCTTTGTGTGTGTGGCCCCACTCCCTTGTTTTCAGGTCTGTGAGACTTGGCAATGTTTTTGATTGTTGCTGGAGTTCATTAGCATTGTTGTATGACAATTTGTAAACAATGCTGATAAACGTTTAAGTGTTTCCCAGTCTTGGCATGTATGTTGGGTGCCTCTATGAATGTTCTGTAGATGAATAAGTGTACACTGGGAAGGGATAGATACTTGTATATAATTTCCTTTTGCTGTTTAAAATCTGTATGCCCACACACACACATACAACCTTGGAACTTACAAGACTAAATATTTGTCATCTCTGGTTGCTTACTTGAGTAAGGAATTTGGAAGCAGCCTAGAGAGGTGGACCTGGCTCAGCCCCTGTCTAGGCTAAGGTCAGCTGAAGCTGGCCTGGGTCTGGCTTATAAGGCACATCTCACAGATGAATGGCAAGCAGGCACTAATTGTGGCAGGATGCCACAGTTCTTCAGCTATGGGTTCGTTGCTCAAGACTGTGCTTATGACATGGTGGCTTCCTTCCTCACCATGAGGAAGCCATCAGCCAGAGCAAAAGCGGAAATGACACCCTGGATGATCTAACCCATAAAGTCACACGGTCTCACTTCTGCCTCATTCTGCTCATGGGAAAACGGCCTCTAAGTCCAGCCCTCACTCAAGAATCCAACAGGGAAGGAAAGATGGGCACAATTGTCTCAAACCTACATATTTTAAAGCTTGGACTTGATTGTGCTAGGGTCCCATAAATAAAAAGTTTATAGACATTCAAACAAGAATCCTTAAGAAATGTGTTCACCCCACCGCTTTTATTTAAAATTTTGTGAACGGTTTTGGAGATTTTTGAGATATTTCATGGAGACACCATTATACAAATAGGAAATATAGAGACTTTGGTGTCAGGTATAGCCAAGTAGGTTTGAATCCTGGATTCACTACTTCATTATAAGTACTTGAATTCTTCAGCCACACCAGTTCTCAAATTCCTCAACTATAAAATTAAGGAAATCAGTGAAACCTATCTTTCTGGAGGTAACTAAATAAGATCAATTTGCCTGCCCTCCATAGTGGTAGATTCCTTCTGCTGGTTTTTTCAGGAATTTATTAGCCATCTCCATGAGCCACCTAGATGGAGTTCCAGTGGATTCTTTGAGTGGTATAAACACACTCCAACACAGGCTCTACCTGAGGTGACAGACACTGCAACAGGGCCCTTGAAAGGCAGAAAAACTATAACCCAGTTGAGAAAACAATGACCCATGCCTGGAGCAGATATAAATGCATGTGAAATAAACATGGAAAACATTCTGAAACAGGAAGACAAGGCAAAAATTATTCCAAGACCTTGGCTCCGTTTGCAAAAGAAGATGGTACTAGAGAGCCATGAGGGATAAATGGAAATAGCAATGGAGTTGATTGCAATTATTGCTCATCATAGTGTTGATGAAGGGGGAAGGAAAGTAGGTGGGGTATTAGAGTAGCAAGAAAAAAATGGGAGTTTCTACTCAGTGTTACAACTGGCAGAAAATCGTTAAGGCTAAAGGCTTTTGAAACAATTTTCTGGGCTCACTAGAAAACCCTGACAGTTTTAGTAGTAGTAAAGGCCTAGTAGTAAAGGATGCCCCACTGGGCTTTCCCTGGCTGGCTCCCTTTTATAGAACCTATGTGTCTCAAATGGTGAACAGAAGACCGAAAACTAACCATTAGAGAACACTTCTGAATCAGAGTCCAGGCAACTGAACTTTGTCCTTATTGCTGGAACTTTTGGAAGACCAGTCGACAGGGAAACACAGTGGGGCTGGTTTTATAGGCCCTTAGATCACAGTAAATGTACTTCTCCAGGCATGTCCATTTGGAGCCTGCCATTCACGAGCTCAGCTCATCTGTGTATTCGTCTTCTCTGTCCAGATAATGAGCCACTCGCTCCTTACTTCTCTGATCTATTTTTCAGTCTCTGCTTCTGATACATTAGCCAGCCCCAGGCAGTGATGATATTTATGCATAAGACAGAGGCATTTCTGTGCTATGATGGAAGTTTAAAGGAAGTTGAAACCAGCAACCCTTCACTTTGAAACCAAAGAATAAGAAGCACAAATGTTTCCACCTCACACACAATGGAGGCTAGAGAAATAAGCACAGAAGCGTTTTCTAGCCTTTCTAGACACTGTTGAAAATATGACTCTTAAATCTTTTATGTGCACATCTAGCATTCCCCCTACCTCTTTGGATGAGATTTATATGTTCTGTCAAAATAGATGTAGTCGCCACAGTTGCAACTTTTACTGGTGATTCTTGTAAATAAACATTGGCTGTCCTATGGACTTCTTTGCTGTAGTCTAAATGAACTCTAAGCACGAAGGGGATGATTGGCTTTGGAGCTCATGACCCATTCCCTAATCAAACCTCTTGGAGAAACTTCCCCACTCCCAATGAGGGGTTTCGACTGTTAAGTGTTCACACAGGAACTTAATTAGGCTCTTTCCTGTCTTATTTCTTCCCAGGTGGGAAATTGGCAAGTGGAGCCCATGTAGTCTCACCTGTGGGGTTGGCCTGCAGACCAGGGATGTTGTCTGTTCCCACTTACTTTCGAGAGAGATGAACGAGGTGGTTGTCCTTGCTGATGAGCTGTGTCACCACCCGAAACCGAGCACAGTACAGGCCTGCAACCGCTTCAATTGCCCCCCAGCCTGGTACCCTGAGCAGTGGCAACTGGTGAGTCCTGACGTTACTTCCAAATGCAGTGTTTATTGGTAGCAGTGATTCAAGACAAAAGGACATTTTTTCCGGAATAGCTTAAAGGTATACCTAAGCTCTGCTATTGTTCCCTCCTTAGCTCTTCTCCAACCTTCCTCAAACTTAGGCTTTTTCATTGTAAATACCTCATCCTTTCTACCGTGAGATAGCCCAGGGTTCTCCAAAAGCACCACACACACTCTCCATCTGTAGATCTGGGCATGTTCCTGACATCAATTGTCACCAAGCAAGAAACCATTTGCAATTGAAGGCACTATGGTAGGTTTTCCATAAAGATAAAATTATTCTGAATTTATGCCCTGTCCAGATTCTTCTATTTAAAATTCTAATAGTTGAGGTTTAAGGCAACTTTTCTTCTTTATTTTGAGAATTTTATATGTGTATACAATTAAATATGATCATATCTACCCCCATTTTTCCTTCCCAGCTTTCCTATCACCCCTCAATACGTTCCCCCCCAATGTCATATCCATATATATACACATACACACCACACACACACACACACACACACACACACACACACATAAAGGATGTCCTTACTAGTTCGTCTACATTAGAAATCCTGAGCCAATTTCAGATTTTTTTAAATTTTTGCTGGTCTTATGAATTCTAAAAGTCTGAAGCCATAGTTTTAAAGCAAGAGACAACAAATTGAAGTCTGACAGCTAACCCTAACCTTCTGCCTTTTTGTAAATAAAGTTTCATTGGAACAAGACCTAACTGTCCTTTTTACATATTGTATGTCACTGATTTCTTTTTCTAAAAGGGCAGAATTGTGTGACTGTGACAAAGGCCATATAGCTCACAAAAGCTAAACTATTTGCTATCAGCCCCATTACAAAATTTCTGGATCTTACACACACACACACACACACACACACACACACACACACACCAAATCAGCAATAAAAATGCATCTGCCCTATTGTGATGTATTATTAAAATTATTATGTCTCAAAATTGAAATAACCTTTGGCATGCTTCTAAAGGACAGAAAAAGTTTTAAATTGGTTGTTTGGATGAAACCTTGTGTTGCAATTTGTTCCTAATTAGGACATCACACATAACTTTATAGTGACAACTATGGTCACAAATGTAAGCCGGTGTTTGGAAGGGCTGTGCATCCCTGTGTGCACCCATTGTAAACTCTACAAGTGTCCCAGTTAGGATGGTAATTTTATAGTCACACAGCCCAGGAGAGAAGAGAGCTGTCTGTACATCCTTCGCTCACAGCCAAGAGATGGTCTGCTGCTTCCAAGCAGCCAAGGCTTCCATGTTTCCTCCTTCCTTCTCCCTGGCTACCACATACTGATAATTTAGTAAACATAAAACAGCAATGAGTGAGCAAAATACTACAGTAGGGTCAACACTTGGGATCTGTAGTTTGTGTGCCCACAGATTTAACCAGTATAGACCATATGTTTTTTAGTTAGGCCTTTTTAGTGGTGTTTGTATCTACACTGAACATGTATAGACTTTTTAAAAATTTCTTAATCAATAGTATTTGTGTTTTATTTGGTACTGTAAATAATGTAGAGACAATTTAAGCTATAAGGAGGGTGCATAGGTTATAGAAATATTATATCATTTCATATTCAGACTAGAGCATCCATGCATTTGGGGTCTTAGCATCAAATCTTAGGAGCATCCCAGAACCAGTCCCATCCAATTATGAGGGGTAACTATATAAAAGAAAAGCTAAAAATAAACATTGTCCATGAATTTCCTTTAAAATCTTGTATATGTTATGGCTGAGCTCATTAATCCCGTGCTACTGTGATAGTTTTTGGAAGTCAAGTGGATGCAATATATTTTGAACAGTTTATGAACCAGTGTCTTACTAAGAAAGACACATCATTCTACACGGATTTGAAGCTAATTCTCATAGCAATCCCGGAATACTATCCTCATTTAAGGGTTGAGAAAACTAAGAATTATGCAAGTTGCAAATTAAGGGGCAGCCTTCACCCCACTTTTTGTGCCCGCACATCCCATGGTTATATAAACAAGCACCACATGAGAACTCTTGATTTGTGAAAGATACAACTAGATACAACTATAACCCAGATGTGACCTTGATCAAGGTCATGTGTCCTACACAAGAGCCTGGGTCTCCTGACTTCTAGTACATTTGCATTGAGCTGCTGCTAATTGGAGAGAACTGTTGGCTTTAGGCTGCACTGTTGACTCGTGCCAGGAGAAAAGTGAGGACTCTGCTCTCATTGGTTTCCGCTGTTCGACTTCTAAGTCTCTAGATTATGGGTAGCTTGTAGTTGGTCTTTATGTGAAGAGCACTTTGTGAATAGTGTTTTATTCTATGACAAAATGAATGATTATACACAGAGCACCTCCCTACGGGCCAGGAAATGCTGGCTTTGTATCTCCGTGATATATCTGTGTGCAGTTATGGATCATAAAGTAGCCTTTGTAGCAGCTTTCAGGGGAACACTGCCTTCCTCTCCATAGCTACACGTGTTGCTGAATAATGATCTTGGCCCAGTGTGCTTTCCAATTCTGGTGCACATCCCAAATGCATAGCTTTGCCACCATTGCCAGTGCATACCCACGGCATCCATTTTTACACAGCAAAGCCCATCTACCTTGACCTAAGAAGACGTGGATCTATATTGGAGCCGATTCAGTTTCATGCCACTAACAAACCCTTTGGGGATGAAACAGGATTAGGCCTATTTTTCAAATCAGGAAACAAATACTTAACACCTCTTCGGCTAGTGATTTCTCTTATGTATATCCTTGTATACCAAGCTTAAAACTCTCAAAAGTATTTTAATACACTAAAAAATAAAGAATTTGAAAGTCATAGTGAGTATACCCTCAAGAGAGTGTCCATTAATAGTTTAATCATCGGCCACTTTTACTATCTAATTAAGCTTAGCAGAAATATTTTTCTTCTCTTGCTTCCCAGACCTTCTCGAAGTAAGCTCTACAATAAATCAGCTATTACTGACACCTCTGAAAAGAAACCTATTGTATGCGGCTGTTTTGTGGTATGTAGTAAGTTCAGGAATCCCTAAGCTAAAGGGCTGTGGTCTCAGGACACATGAGTTAGGGTATCAGCTATTGACAGCCCCTTGCCTGATTAGCCCTATGATTGCTCCACCGTCTTGGCTGGGATAAGGGAACCTAGAGTGCAGTCGTGGTCCTTACTGGCCCCAGTAGTCTGCCAAGGGCTCCTTTCAGCACCCAGCCTGCAGCCTTTTTATTTTTTCAAATGAAAGAACAAGAGATGGGGATTTCCAATCCTTGCTTTAAGACTGAGAAGCAACCTGATGGGCCTGTTGGAGTGGAGAGACTTCCTCCTTTGTGGCTGATCTCAGGGTTGCCACCAACCATATATGCTTGGGTTTGTTTTTTTTTTCCCCTAGAAAAGTACAGTACTATATAAATTGCCATCTGCTAGATGGGAACACAGCATCCTTTGTTCTTTGTAGACCATTTGCCTAAAATTGGCTAATAGCCAATATTTATACATTATGCAGCTCTGCAGGGGACCAAGCCTAGGCTCCATGTATGTCTGTTAAATTTTTGCTTTAGACAAAAGCAGAAATCTAATTCTAGATTTGGTTGTCAGAGACCCATCTTTTAGTATGCACCCCTCACATTTTAATATTTGTCTTATGTAAAGAATTTATTTGGCCAGGTGGTAGTGGTGCATGCCTTTAATTCCAGCACTTGGGAGGCAGAGGCAAGCAGATGTCCACGAGTTCAAGGCCAGCCTGGTCTACAGAGTAAGTTCCAGAACATCCAGAAGTACACAAAGAAACCCTGTCTCTTGGGGAAAAAAATAATTAGTTTGATATTTATTTTTATCAATTTAACTTGAAAATGTTGCCAGTATATATTTAGATGTTTTATTATTGAATTTCCCTTGCATTGGTCCCCTGTGTCTTCTCTAACATATTAAGTTCTTTCTTGTTTTCATCTTTGGCATTTTCTGCAAACAAGTATTAGAAATCATGTAAGAGATGAGCTCTCGCATTAGAGGGTTACATCCCGTGACTGAGGGTCCCAGGCAGGTTTTACCACATTAGCCTTGAAACACTTTGATCATGGCCATCTCCTACTAGGATGGTGTTCAGAAACCCACCATGGCCAGATAATAAAGCCAGTAAGTACAATCCTGTCAGCCCCTGATGTCCCTTGCACATCCATCCTGCCCCACCTCTCGTCACAGCTGCCATCTGGCTGCTGTCCGTCTTCTGCGCGTTCCCTCCCCTCTGCCTGTCAGACCCTGACAGGAAACTCCCCACCACACACACACACACCAGATACATCTCCCACAGCGAAGCCATGTAGCTGCTGTTGAACAGCCACATCCTCACCTGGTCAGGTGTGGCCCATGACTCATGGCTAAATGCTGGAGTCAATGAAGCCAAAGTCCCAGGAGGACCCCTGACACCTAAGGCAGGTGGATGGAGCAGAGAAGATGAGGAGGAGAGTCACATGCCCATATATTGGATACTTGCTCTATTTCAGGATTCGGCATGCACTCCAGATTTATGTAGGATTGCTCATTTTGCCGCTTGTGCATGCACCTTCTTAATTCTCTTGGCCACCTTAGTCTCAGAGAGGTTGAAATTGTCCCATCTTGAGCTGCTCAGGAATGAAGGGGACCAAGAGACTTTAAACCCCATTATTGAGTTTGATATTCAATGTACCCTTCCCAAGCTGTCTTTACTATTTACTCTGCATAATTAAATTGTGAAGAAATCTGAGAACACAACTTTAAATCTGAAGTTTACCTCCATTGCCTGTGTTTGGGGCTTTCTTTAATCTGTGTATTAGTTTTCTGTGGCTGTTATACCACACTACCACAATTCTGACGTCTTAAAACAACATAAATACACTGCCTTATCCAAATCTGGAAATGGGTTTTACTGTCCTAAAATCAATGAGGCAGCAATCATGCTTTCTTCCTGGGGGCTCCAAGACAGGGCCTATGCCTTTTTCTTTTCCATCATCTATTTTCTCCTGTTCCAGCCTTCCCCCTTCAGAGTGGACCCCTCCAGACATTGATTCTGTTCTCATATCTGACCAGACTCTGACCCTCCTCTTATGAGGAACACGGTGCCTACATAAACATACCTGGTTATGCAGGATTGTTACTGTGTTAGCCAAGTCCCTTTGACTAGTCTAAGAAATGTGTTTACCAGTCCTAGGGACCAAGACCTAGAAACTGTCCTGGTCATTACCCAGCCAACCACACTCTGCCCAAAAGTCAGCTGGCTGAGCACTTGATCTCCAGTAGCATTGGTCGTTTTGATTGATAACCTGCCCTCTGTCACCCTCCCACCCCCACAACCAAACGTGGCATCATATACACACACATCTGCATGCTTCCATTGGATTTGATTCTGAAAGTCACGTTTTTAAGGGAGCAAGGAAAAGAGGAGAGAGATGCTGAAGGGTTAAGCGGAAATGAACCGGCCTGCTCGGAGTGTCACTTAGATTTTCCTGCACTGCAAATGTTTTATGTCCAGGACTGCATCCACCCAAGTGCACAGACATATTGCATACATCTGTGCTGAGAAGATAGGAGTAGTCACCACAGCCCTGCACACACTCCACCCTGGCTTAAAGCTTGCCATTGCCCTGTAAACCTTTCTTTTATCAGGGTCACAATTCAAAAATGCACATAGTTTAGCAGTGTAAAAAGCCATATGAGAAAGGAATCTCTCCTGGCGATATTAAGGAAAAAGGGAAATTTAATGATAACCGTGCTCCAGAAAGTAAAAATTTCATTTTCTAGGTTTACACATGCACATGTGCTCACACATGCATGTGTATGCACACGCGCACACACACACACACACACACACACACACACACATCTTTTGGTCTAGCCTAGAGGGTTAAATTCTATCACAGCAATCATCAGTTATGTTATATCTCTGTGATTAAAATATAAACCTATGTAAGTTAGGAGTCATATTTATTGAAGAATTTATTCCCTAAAACTGTTAGAATGTTAATCGTTTTCAGTAGTGCTTTGAAGAGAATATTTATTACTATCTTTAGAAGCAGCAATAAATGTAACAGCACGGAGATCAAAAGTCAGATTTCACATGTGGAACAGTTTTGTTTTTATTTACTAGAAGAAAGCTCTTTGGCTTAATCACTCTGGATCCTATAGAGTGTCGCATCGTAACAGTCTATTTAACCCAGAAGTCTCACTGAGGAACCCTGTGCTTCTACAGTTAGGAAGGCTTAGCTCATAGTATGCAAACAAAGTAAAGATGATATACAAAATGGTACCCTCGTTTTAAGTTTCTCAGTGAGATCTGAGTGCTAGATCCTTTCTCTCTCTGCATCCTAACTTTAGTGAGGCTCAGTTTTGACCTCTAGGAATTTCCCAATCTCCTCTTACATTGCTGAACTGCCTCAACTCCCAAAGATCTACAGTGAGCCCTATGTATTTCTGGCTACCCTTCCCAGAGAACTTGGCCATTCTCCATCGATCACTGCCACATACTGTCACCACTAGCCAGTCCTTCCCTGTCTGGGAGCTGATGCCCTTCTCGGCCCCATGGATCCATCACACTCAGTGAACTCTTGTGGTCAGTTTAATTCACTTCTTGGAACTGTCTTTGCTCTCTCCCTTCCTCAGCTTTCTCCCAGAACCCTGATCAAATCCTCACCCCAGCAACTACACAATTCCACACAGACTTCTCCTGCATAGCTCGCATCAGTACTCCTCAATTGCTATCAGTGACTCCTTAATACAAACCTATTGGACATTTAAAATGTCACGTGCTGAAAGCCATCAAATAAGAGTTTGGCAAGCAGTGCTATTTAGGCAAATTTGATCAAGAAGCCTTTTCTCGATGGAATGTGACAGACAGAATGCTATGTGACAGACATTTCCTGGATAGGTATGAACAACAAAAATCTATTTATCCCAGGTAGGTAATCAGCAATAGACCAAAGTACTAACACTGTTAGAGTCTGATTGGTTGAAACAATGAGTTTCATTGGGGTTATTGATAGGAATGTGGGTGAAAGGTCACTTACAGAAACAGAAGTGACTCAGAGATAACTGCATCATCACAAAGTCCACCCCAGCATAGGCGACAACTCTCCAAAGTTACAAACCTGGAGCACACTGCATAGCCTGCAGGCAGCTCAACAGGTTGGTGAGTGTCCCTTCCAGACAGTTCAATTTGGACTATACTTTTTCCAGGCTGCTGGACTGGTCTCTACTTCCAGAAAGTTCAGCTTTTCTGAGAATATCACTCAGCAATCCTTATGGCTATGTGTGTGGAGCGGGGAGGGGAGCATAATTCATCTGGTCAGTTCCAGGACTTCCTGGAGCTTTTGAGTTGTTTAATTCCTGAGTTGAACCGCTTTCCTGCAGTATGGAATATCGCACACACCCCATCCCATCCCCATCCTCACACCTATCCCTTAGAACACCCAACCGTTTTACCTCTCTTTTAATTTGGGTCTTAACAAGCGTCCCCCCAGTTGGACAGTTTTATCTCAGAGGAAACTGCTACACAGAAAATACCAATTAATATCTTATTGGGCAGTGTTCTTTGAAACCCTTTGGCCTATGCTGCCTAAGTCATTCCCTACAAACTTCATCCTGTTATCACCCTCTTTAAACCCACTACAGGTACCCCATGGCTTTAAGATTATATTCAAAGACCTTTCTCTATCTGCCCCTTATCTGACAATGCAGTCTCATGATCCCCAGGCCTCATCCTCAGGCCTACTGGGAGCTATGTTACCATGCCATGGTACTGCATAAATTGGGTGTCTGTCCACATGGTTAGATTCTTTTCCCCAACGTTGCCTTTTCCTCGGCACTGCCATCAGCCTCTCCATAAAACTACACTCTTTCATGTAGTCTCTCCTTGTAAAACTGATCGTGTTTTTCAGTAAAGTTTTCTCCTTCACTGGATGATAGATCCCAGTAACATAAGAACCACTTACATTCATCTAAAATCCCCAGCACCTACCATTGTGTCCAGTGGGTACCTGTAGCACAAATAATATAAACCTAGAGGCAGATATTGGGGTTCAACCTGAAGATCAGAAAGCAAAGCAGTCAAGTCACTAGAGAGCTCTTGTCTCTAAGTAATCCTCAGATTGAAGGAGAGCAAGTTCCTGTCTCATCCTGCCTTATATTCCTCTCTAGAGCTGGGATTAAAGGTGTAAGCCACCACCACATGGATCTGTTTCTGCCCAGGGTGTCCTTGAACTCACAGAGATCCATCTGCCTCTGTCTATCAAATCCTAGGATTAAAGGTGTGTGCCACCACTGCCTCACCTCTAGTGACTTAGTTTTACCTTCTGTTCTTCAGGCAAGTTTTATTTATAAAACATAAATAAAATATCACTATAGGTACCCAAGTGCTTTGTAAAAGATTAAATGAGTAAAGACGTGGGTGAAATGAATTATAAGCATAATAAGCAGCTCATACCATCGTCAACCTGGAAGGCTGATCTTAGAAACAGAAAATAAATGTCATTTTGTATTGTGGGCAGTAATATGGTTTGAAGTATCAAGGAAATGAACTCAACTCAAAATTAAACTACCAAATGAAACATTTTTTAAAAATATTAATGCAGGCAGAATTTATTGACCTGCTAATCATGGGGAAATCTTTGAAAGTACAGGTCACATGAGCATATTTATGCATAGAAATATAGCTCTTAAGTGGTCTCTTTATTGTATATTTCTTAAATTTCACATAGAAATAATGAAGCCACAACCTTGCCATAAATCATGTATGGCAGTTAATTTATGCAGCATAAATGGTATCTTTATTATTTGTTTTTATTGTATATATTTTAAAATACCTTTTGCCAGAGATTTACCTTTTCATACCAGAATCTGATTTAAATGATGATTCATGAAGACAAATATTTTTCATTTAATTTTATTGAATTTCCCTTGCTTTCTCTCCTCTATAAACATTCCATTTGCATGCTGCCGCTCACTCAAGGAGCTGAAGCCTCACCATGGTAACAAAGTCATCAAAGACTTTGAAGCCTTTCCTCTTGTAAATTTTCATCTTCCATGGTTTTTAGAAATTCATAGACACTTTTTCATCCATGTAAACATACGGAAGAAAATTATTCAGCAAAGATGATGCAAGCTTTATAAGCGAAACCTGAATGTAAATGATAGATAGATAGATAGATAGATAGATAGATAGATAGATAGATAGATA
>LOJH01000418.1:7738-63551 GCA_001685095.1 Ellobius talpinus | reverse complement strand
GAGAGAGAGAGAGAGAGAGAGAGAGAGAGAGAGAGAGAGAGAGAATGAGAATAAATGTATACCAGTATATTATGATGGAACTCTTGGCTGGTATGTGTGTATGTATGTATTTTTAATTGTGTGTGTGTGTGTGTATGTAGGTTTGTGCACATAAGTGCAAGCATCATCCAGGACCAGAAGAGGGTGTCATATTTTCTGGAGCTGCTGTTACAGGCCTTTGTGAATTGCCTGCTGTGAGTGCTGAGAGCAGTTAGCACTCTTAACCACTGAGCCATCTTTCCAGCCTTATTTTTCCATGGAGGTTTGCGGAACAGGTTCTGGCTATGAATTCCAGGCTGATTTGAAACTAATGATCCTCCACTTCAGTGCTGAGGTCACAGGTATGTGCCACCATGCATGGTTAACAGCACCATTGTCACCATGGGGAAAGTACACCCTACCTTGGCATAACATTGTGAGGACTAGACAGCCTGTCACCTTTCTCTAGATTGCCTGAGTAAAACAATGGTTTGTGTCACCCACTATTTCTCTTGTATAAAGCTCAATTCTCCCCTGCCCCGAGTCTTCTATTCATGCCCCAACTACTCAGCTCCTGTCTGGACTTTGCAGTGTCTATGGAGCACACTCCTCTCTTCTGGGTGGAGGCTTGCTAATCCTTGCTGGCTGGGGTGAGGGAGGTTTCCCATCATTTGTGTCTATCATTGCCCAGTGAGCATGGGCTTTGAGAATCGATAGAGAATATGGAAACAGCTTCCCTCCTACGGAGTCACCACCCACCATCTCCTTTTTCCTTTTGAGATGTAAGACTAAGTTAGAATTATTGATCTGTTTTTATTCTGGTGGGTTCTAGGTCAGATGTCTTTGGACTGGAAATCAGAGTTGACCTTTAGTTATGTGGGGGATTCTGGTATGGCCAGCCACTGCTGCACTCTGGCTCCACAGGTTTTGAAAGGCAAGTTGAAGTGCTCAGCAGAGGCATCATACTGTGACTACCGGAGTCATTACCGTTACCAGTCACATGCACAGGACCAGAACTGAGGGCAGTGGCCTCAACTGGCAGACCAGTGTGGCCCCTCAGCTCCTCCCAGGTAGACTCATTGTATTCTGATTTGGATCTGTGTTCTCTGCAGAATGCAGGAGGCCCACAAGGGTAGTGAGAACCATGCTTCTAGCTTATCTTTCCCCTAAAACTAATATTTAAGCCCATCCAAAGTATTACAGACAGTAATGCCCCTCGAAACACCATATAATTGATTCGATATGTCACTATCTTACTCTATACATTCTAAATTCTTTTCATTAACAAATTTCACAAGTAGTTCAGGGAGACCACTTCCTGTCTCTCTCTTGCCTCTGTTCCTTCTAGTATATCTGAGATGATGGACCCACTTCTCTCAGTTAAAAAATATTATTTTGTGGATGGGGTGTGTTTTGCTTGCATGTATCTCTGAACCATGTTTGTGCAGTACCCAAAGAGGCCAGAAGATGGCATCAGATCCTCCAGGAACTGGAGTTACAAAAGGTTGAGTCATCACATGGGTGCTAGGAATCAAATCCAGGTCCTCTGGAAGAGCAGCCAGTGCTCTCAATGCTGAGCCATCTCTCCAGCCCCTCTCTTGGTTGGTCTAACTTGGACTACATAATAGTGTTGTGCCCACTGCTGCCACTGCTTGTTGCGAGTTTCTAATGATAGTCTAATAGCATCATTATTATCTAATATAATCCCCTGGGAATCAGTTTTCTCATCTGTGTCAATGTGTAGAACTAGTTCCCTGTCATGCTGTGAACCACGCCATTGCTTGAGGAACATCACAATTTTCTTTTTCTCTTTTGGTTTTTCCATATAGGGTTTATCTGTGTCGCTTTGGAGGCTGTCCTGGGACTCACTCTATAGACCAGGCTGACCTCAAACTCACAGAGATCTGTCTGCCTCAGCCTCCCAAGTGCTGGGATCAAAGGTGTGTGCCACCACTGCCCGGCCTGGGACTTCATAACTTATACTTTTTGCTTGTTACTTAATTGCTCCAAAACATATTGATGGTTTCAGAGTACATACTTAGTTCATATTGAGTCAGTTTGTCATGCCACCTCTAAATATTTGGAAAATAAGGTAGGAAGTAGGCCTGCAGGCTGCCCTTGTCCCTGTCTTTCAGATATGACCCCTCTTCATATTGTACTAGTGCAGAGGACATTGTTGGCCATGCCACCTGCTGTTCTAGGGGTGGGCAAGACTGCAGAAGGTCTGTCTTCTTTGGTGGGGCCATACTGCAGGGGGTGTGGGGAGTTGTGAGAGCAGCTGATCAGCTGTGTAGAATGCTGACTAAGGAAAATACAAAACCATGTCTTTTTGGAGTAACTGAGCAGGGATGTGCTCAGTATTTACAAGGCACAAAGGTGCTTAAGACTGGACCCAGAAATGTGAACGCTAAAGAGACTCGAAGTATAGTGGGGAGATAAAAGAAGCAATAAACAGCAGATGCATCAAAACAACCCCCCAAAATAACAAGTGTGTGCTGGGATATGGCCTGTTGGACTCATTATCTTTTAAAAACTCTGTTTCTTTTACTCTTTTTTTTTCACTTTCTGAGACAGGGTTTCTCTGTGTAGCCCTGACTGTCCTGGAACTCACATTGTAGACCAGGCTGACCTTGAACTCACTGAGAACCACCTGCATCTGTCTCCCGAGTGCTGGGATTAAAGGCATGCGCCACCACCACCTGGCAAAACTACATCTCTCGTGGCCAATTCTTAGTTTTACCATACACTTTCATAGTGCCTTCTGGTGAGGCTTTTGTTTTTACTTTACCTCAACCAATGACTGAGTGTCTTCTCCCGGTAGTGTCGCTTGTGATAGTAACAGAGTCTGTTCAGTGTCTGGCCAGACACGAAGTGAGAGCTCATTCCTGCTGACCTCTGTGAACACGGGGTTGTGGGAATGTTTGTCCCACATCCTATTGGTTATTTGTTCCCTCTATCTGGCACACAGTTCATCTTTGACCTGGGTTATGACTAGCCTGTTCTTGTTCTTGTTCTAAATAGAGATAATCATACAGAATAGATGTCAAGCCTTTGTTGTCTGTTATGTTCAAAGCAGATATGGCATCTCTTGGCTTTATCTGTGATCCAGTTCCCTGAAACATGATAGTACCATTCTGAGTTTCATTCATTCTTAAAGAGTCAGCTAATTGCTGAGACAGAGTAACCTGCTTTCCAGGAGGGTCATGGTGAAGTCCAGTATCAGTGGACCAGTGTCGTTCTCTCCAGGAGTGTCAGGGAACCCATTGCCTGCTGAATTCTGTAACCCTTTGGCTTCTCAGGTGTCACCTTTATTTGAGTGTTCAGTGTGTGAGAAACTTTTAGGTCAGCAGGCATCTGTGACCCACTGACTCTCTTTTCCTTCTGGAAATGGGGCCCTGAAATCCCATATTTATCTTTTCAGAAATCGTGCCATCCTTAAAGCCGCATCCTCCTGTTGTGGGCAAAGTGACTCATCACAGCATCGAACTGTACTGGGATCTGGAAAAGAAAGAGAAACGGCAAGGACCTCAGGAGCAGTGGCTTAGGTTCTCCATCGAAGAGGAAGACCCCAAGATGCACAATTACGGTGTCATTTACACGTAGGTGCAGATACAACTGCTTGCATTTCAGCTTGCTTTCCTCCCGGTAAAATGGTTACCCAGTGGCTGAGAAGCCACCGGCTCCTCTGAAGTCAAAGAATGAGACCGGGAACTTTTGGTAAATGAGCATTAGTGGGGAACTTGGGAATGAACTCTGAGAGCTTCTTTGACTCCTGGAGTATGCTGCTGTATATCACCAATGTCTAAAATGTAGAGACAGGAAAAAAAGACACCAAACACTTGGATACCTTTTCCTTAATTTCCTCTGGCTGCTTAGCCCATTGCAAAATAAAGTCACTTCTTTCTGTGACTTAGGAATACCAGAAAGAGATGCAAGCGTGAGTCTTACTTAGCCTTTATAGTAGGTATGTGGTTTAACACAGAAGAGCCTGTGGCCCCCTCCCACCTTTCCCTGGTGCCCTGGGACACACGGTGCTGCAGTGAGTCACAGGTAGCAGGCTGGCAATGATGCAGTCAGGATCCGACATGTTTAGTCGGCTGTCTGTCTGCCCTTTCCTCCAGGGGCCTTGTGCTGCAGTGTTGATGTGGGGGGATGGTGATGATGCCCTTGGTAACTTTTCTGATCTTGTGCCACACCCCTGCCCCCTTCTCTCCTCTCCTAGTGTCACTGTCCCTCCACCCCACTCTTTAGTTATTACCTAAGAGGTAACAGCCTGATGGTTGAGAAGCATTTTTCTGTGTCTGAGCAAAAAACAGTATTATCTGAAATACAGTTGCCATATGAAAATCATTTTGGAGCCTGGACCCCTGTTCAGTTAGGTTTCTACTACAATAAACACTGTGCCCATAAGCAACTTGAAGAGGAAAGGGTTTATTGCAGCTCGCTTATTTATTTATTTATTTCCATACATTGAGGGAAGTCAGAGCAGAACTTAGAGGCAGGAGCTGATGCAGAGGTCATGGAGGATGCTGCTAACTGGCTTCCTCCCAAGGATTTGCCTAGCTTGTTTTCTTAACTCCCAGGACCACCTTCCCAGCACTGGCACAATGGACTGTGCTCTCCCGTATCAATCATTAATCAAGAAAAGGCCCTCATAATTTTGCCATTGGTCAAGCTGATGGGGACATTTTCTCAACCTAGGTACCCTCTTTCCAAATGACTTTAGCTTATGTCATATTGACCAAAAAATCTACCATAATCCCTAAGATGTTCCCTAATCATGTCACACTTTGTACTATGAAATGATTTCCTTCTAAAGCGTACATATATAATATAAAATGTATTGTGTGTGTGCACGTGCACATACGTGTGTGTGTGTGTGGTGCATGCATGCATATGCAGTTATATGTACCCATGGAGGTCAGATGAATATGTTGCATGTCTTGCTCTTTAATTCTCTCCCCTATTCCATTGAGACAAGTTCTTTTATGGAACCTAGCTTGCCCTCCCCCTGCTCCCATGGCCTCCTGCTAGGCTGGCTGGCCAGCAAGCCCCAATGATCCTCATCCTCTTGTCTCTTCCCACCCCAGTGCTGGGGTTCCAGGCCTTTTTTGTTTGTTTTGAGACAGGGTTTCTCCGTGTAACAGTCCTGACTGTCCTGGAACTCACTTTATACACCAGGCTGGCTTTGAACTTACTGAGTTCCACTTGCCTCTGCATCCCAAGTGCTGGGATTAAAGGCACATGTCAACACTGCCTGGCTTGCCAGCTTTTAAATATGGGTACTAGGATCAGAACTTGGGTCCTAATGCTTTTATGATAAGTGCTTTTTTTTAAATTTAAAAAACCTATTGAGCCATCTTCCTCAGTCTCAATTCTATTTTAAGTATTTTTATGGAGGAAGAGAAAGATAGAACCCTCTATTTGTTCAACTTGTGCTTGGCCAGAGCTGTTCTGGTTATGTTCCTCTGCTACCTGTTGACTTGCTGGTCTCTCCCTCCCTCCCTCCCTCCTTCCCTCTTTCTTTCGTCAAGTGCCCAGGCTTCGTTTAGAGACAGCAGCCACGTACACCAGCCTCTAACCCCATGTGGTGTCTGTACAGTTCACCTTGGCCCTGGAAACATGGCTGCTTTCAGGTCAGAGAACAGTCTTTGATGATGGCCTGCCTTCCTGAGCTGGTGGCATCTCCTGCAGACTATGGTTCCCAGGGCCTTGGTGAAAGTTTTATCCCTCGGAAAATTGTGCACATGTGCCTGAGCACTAGGTGGCAGGCTTGGACTGCAGTAATCCCAACCTCATTTGCCAACTCATGGCTCCGTCTCCAGTTATGAAGACCAGCGAATGCCTTGCTCACTAGAATGGTTATGTAGTGCACATTGGGCTGGTGGACTTGGCCATTTCCTCTTGCCTGGGCAGTTTGGCTCTGGTCCATCGCCAGGTTGTCTTGCATCACTGGAGCGGTCTTTGGCTTGGGTTTTCCTTATAGTTCTCGGAAGTACAGTTACCCTGCTTTGTGGGTTCTCCCTCTTATTCCCCTTCTCGAGGCCAGGGCATTCCACTCCATTTTCTGTCTGGTTTGCAGATGTGCCCCAGGACCTGCGCTGCTAAGACATCTGCCAGTGAGACGAGTCCCCTTGCTGCCTTCTCTTCTTCTACCCTGAAGGCTGATGTTCTTTTTACTCTCATTTTCATGTCTCAAGTGGGTCTTCTTTGCATGGAGGCCGAAGCTCAGCATGATCTTTGGATGCTGACTCCCTGAGTGTTATTTAATCATGACACCTGGTCCACTGTGAAGGTAGTTTCCTTTTGAAATTGTGTGTGTGTGTGAAGCATGTGCACACAAGCAAGTCTACACACATACACTCACACCCCTTGGGTGGTAGGTTTAGTGCCCTGACAAATATTTCTTTTGTTCTGTTTTGTTTGTTTGTTTGCTTGTTTGAGACAGGATTTCTCTGAGTAGCTGTGGCTGTCCTGGAATTTACTCTGCAGACCAGGCTGACCTTGAACTCACAGAGATCCACCTGTCTCTGTTTCCCTGAGTGCTGAGATTAAAGGTGTGCACCACTGCTGCCCAGCCCCTGGCAATTTTTAAGGTGTTCTGTTTTGTTTTTTTGAGATGAAACCATGCAATTCTCTCTAGACTGATCCCAAGATCCTGGGCTCAAGTGAACTTTGTCTCAGCCTCCCAAGCAACTGGGGCCATAGGCGAGTACCTGGCTCTACTAGCAAATGGTTTAAATCTACCACTAAACACATCTTATATCCAACCAGTCCACACACTGTTCTGCTATCTCCCACCTCAATTATTGCACAAGCTTCCTAATTGGCCCTGTCCACTGCCTACGGCCTCGCCTTCCCACACCCTCATCACAGGCAGCCACAACAGCCCTCATCAACCATACAGATCCTGCCTGTCCCGGCTTAACAACCTCCCTTGCTTCCCCCAACGTCTTTCTAGTAAAAACCAGTGTTCTTTGGATGAGCCACAGCCACACGGTTGCCTCTTACTGCCTTGTCAGCCTCTCCAATATTCCCCACCTGTCCACTCCTCTCCTCCATGCTCCTCCATGTGCTTTCCCATTGGACACTGCTCTGAAAGTCGCCTTCAGTATCCCACACTTGTTTCAGGTCCTGCCTAAGCCCTCTCCTCAGTGAAGGGTCCTTCCTCCTATCCCAGACCCCCAGCTTATCCTATGTTTTCCTTCTCAGGACTTACTACCCCTGACACACTACTGTACATGCTTACTTATATGTCTCATTTACCATGTGGTTTTTGCAACATGGGGAATTTCTATCTGACCCCAGTGCCACTAGAACAGTGTTCAGTATGTCATGGGCACTCATTAATATAGGACAAGGGAATGGATAAAAAGCACATAGGGTGCTAACTCCCTATGCTGGAGATAGTTTACACTCAGAAATGAGAATAAGGCAGGTGTGAGCAAACTGTACACACAAATGCGCTCTCTCTCTCTCTCTCTCACACACACACACACACACACACACCCCTGTACCTTAGAGGACCAAGCCTACCCAAACTGTAGTGAGGATGCTCACTTAGCGATGCAGTCCACTTCCTCATAAGAATAATCTGTTCCAGTCTAGTTTTTATTTTCTATACTGTAATTTTCAGCCCATGTAGTATTTCAGGGCATTTATACTGCTGGGTTTAGAGATCTCACATTGTGATAAGTATATTTATATTTCTTACATGTCTGCTTTCTTATTCAAATGTTTTTCTTAATGCCATCAGAACCATTCTTTATTATATTGCTGTATAACCAACTGTGAGTCTGTCTGTCTGTCTTCCTGCTGGCCTGTGACGGCACTAGCTTCTACTCCACGTATGGTGTTTCTGCTGGCCAGAGGTTGGCATGCAGGATACTGCCTAGACCTTTTTTTCTCTCTCACTGCCTACCACTGTCCAGTGGTAAGTTCCATCTTACCGTGTGGCCCCTTGACAGCAGGGAATTAGAGCTTTTTACATGGCCAGCTCCCCATGGCATCAGTACAGAAGCTACAGGCTTTGCAAAACCCAACCTCAGCACTGCCCAGCTCCCCTCCTGCCGCCTGCCCTCCCATCTCAGGGTGCAGGATCAGACCTTTGCCTGTGTTTCTGCATTAATGGATGGGCTGGACTTCCTGAATATAAACTTTCTTTTGAGTGAAGAAAGGTGGCCTCACTGGTGTGCGCAAATAAAAAGACACCAAAACAGGGCTTAATTTGCCAGCAAAGATCAGAGCACAGGGCCTGATGTCAGATGCAACGCACAGTTTATTTTCTTGCCTCTGTTGGATTTTGTCACCTGAAGTGACTTCGTGGTACAAGTTTCTGACTTCTCCTGGAATCTCAGGTTTGGATAAACCCCAAAGGGAAAAGGTTTAGTAAACTTGGAGCTGGGTGCTGTTGCTAGATCTCACGGAGGCATCTTTCCCTACATAACCTGGGCCTGACACACCCTAGCCTCACTCTGCTCGAGGCACACAAGGCCTTCATCTTGGGGCTGGCGCCCTTTGGACCCTACATTTCATTCTGACACGTCTTGTTGTGGAAGTCAGAGAGACCTGTCACAAAGGACACCATACAGCTTCTCTTTTCTTCCACCCACTATTGCTCATGCAGGGGAATACATTCAGGGGGAAACCAGAAGGCTTCAGACTCTGGATGGGAAGGAGATGGAAGGGTGGAGGTTACTCCCCTATTCAGGGACAGGAGTGGCTCTGCTCTGTAGCTACCCCTTTCATGCCACACCTCAGAGAAGAGACTGATTTCCCAGTGGGCCCTGGGGCTGAACAAGTAAGACCTTGTGAGTGACAGGTGCACCTCACCATGCTGCCACCCCTTCTCTGGAGCCATGTTTTCAGGCGAACTTCTGTCAGCCACGATGTTGACTGTAGGAGACAGGGCCTGTGGCACACTGGCTGATTCATCTCCATCTTGAGATCATCCCTGGCTGCCTGGCCCAACACCTTGCAAGAAATGGGCATGGGATAAGTTTGAGTTCATGGAACAGAACTTGTATGTAAATATTTAGGTTGAGCACAAACATCCTTGAACAGTTCGTTTGAGAATAGTAATGTATGGCTTTGGCCTCTGCAGAAGCCGCAATGAGAGGAAATGATGTTGAGCTTGACGGGCATGGGGTTCTGGGGACGTGCACGGAAGGGAAGGAGAGGGCAGAGCTGGAAGTAGTGAGGGCCTTATCCAAGGTCAAGCCTTTGCACCACCACAAGGAAAGACACACTCAGACAGAATTGAGAGTGGGATACTCGGGATCCACTCAAAACCCAATAAAGACCTCTGTTAGTAGACTATTTCTATGAAGAACACATGTGCATGCCATTGTGCCCCAAGCACTGTGTGAAACTTTTTTTTAGTGGGGGGGAATATAAGCAAATGTTTATTTGTTCTAGATAGAAAACCAGTGACACTAAGGAAACAATTTTATCAAAGTTCAACTTGGTGAACCCGGGGGATTATTGTTTTTTTTTTTTTNTTTTCTGGGAGGATGGGTGAGAGGTTAGCTACAGAAACATGGAGGACTCAGAGGAAGCTGTGTAAAAGGTGCTGACTGACAAAAGCTGAAATTCTGAAGCTCTGAAAAACTTTAAGGCAGCTCCGCAGATCAGAGAGTCTCTACTCAGGCAGCTCAGATAGTGCAAAAGTTTCTTTTCTCTTAAAATCCAGGCTGGTGTGAGAATCCTTCCCCTGGCCTTCTGAATCTTATTAGTTTCAGGAACTTGCTAAGACTTGTGAGTTGATTGCTTCCAGAGTCTCATGAGCTTTCCCCATCTCTTCCTGGATGGAATGTTTTAATTGGGAGGGAAATTGCTGTGCAACACTTGGCTAGGCCCTGTGGGGCTAAGAGTGTACATGGCACAAAGGCACAGAGGGTACCACCTGTGACATGTACATCTCTGTTAAGGAATTCAATAAAGCAGGGTAATATCTATACTGGAAATCAATAGCATTCAAAAGTTGTTTCCTCCTGTTGTTACCTGGTATTGGAAAATGATGTTTAAGTGACCTGGCATGCGGGCAAGGCAAAGGCTACTCTACATACAGCTTAAAGCTAGCTTTACATGTGAAAAGATTTTCTTTGTGTAACCCGCCCCCCCACAAAATCTCACCTGCATGGTCAGTGAAAGGGTGTAAATATAAGACATTCTACCCTCAAACATGGTGTCAGATGCACATAGCTTTAAGTGTTTTAAGATGTTAGTCTCAGGAAATGACATAAAGCCCAGGACAAGGCCGAGGTGGTCAGAGGCATCATGTTTGTCTCCTTCTGTCCAGGGGCTATTCGACAAAGCATGTGGTTGAAGGTCTAGAACCAAGGACACTGTACAGATTCCGACTGAAGGTCACCAGCCCCTCTGGAGAATATGAGTACAGCCCAGTCGTCTCGGTGGCTACAACCAGTGAGTACACTCATGCTCCATGCTCCGTTCTTATAGATACGAAGCCCACAAGCAATTTAGAGAGAAAAGTAGTCTCTGTTCTCCCGGGCCTCACCAGAAGCAGAGAGAATTCCATTCGTAAGCTCTATGATGACTTGGTTGGTTGCCTGGGCCACCTTACAGCCTGCCATGAGGAAGGCCAGCTGTGCTTTTCCAAATTGGGAGAGCTGACTTGGTACCAGGATTGTCCTGTTCATGGGCATTGGGCACAGGATTGAAGTTAACCTTTCTTAGGAGTGGTCTGGCAGGGAAGGACGAAGCATGGCTTCTTCCATCCATGTCTACTGGCTGCTTCTGTGCATGTATGTGTCCTGTTCGGTCACAGATTTCTGGTTCCCTGGGTACTGAGACTGAAGAAAATCACGATCAATGCTTCCCCAGCCACAGAGGTGGGCAGGGAGGGTAGCCACACTCCCTCTGACCACCTTGTCCTTATCCTGGTTTTCTGTCATTTCCTGAGACTGATATTATAAAACATTTAAAAATATGTTTGAGAATGGAAAGTTTCACATGAATTCATACCCTTTCATTGAAAGTGCAGGTGAGATTTTGTTTTGGGGGAGGGTTGTACAAAGAAAATCTTTTCCCATGTAAGGCTAGTTTTCAGTTGTATCTAGTGTGACTTTTGCCTTGTCTGCATATGTTCTGCGATTTGCCATTATGCCTTCATGATTTACATCTTGAGCTACTTTACTGTGCCTTTGGTTGCAAGGATGGCAAGAGGGGTCTGACTGGATGAACAGATGCGGAACAGAGTTAGTTAAAGCTGAGAGGCAGGGTCTTCACCTGTGGTCCTAAGTGATGCTTAATTATGACACAGGGTAATTTCATAGGAGACATGTAGTAGTCAATTATGAAGGTCAGGTAAGAGGGCCTGCTCCTTAATCTGGTGATGCTGAAAGTAATATTTATTCCTGGAGCCCAGGAAGAAGAAAAGAAGACAGAAGAGAGAGGGAGAAGGAGAGGGATAGGGAGAGGGGAGAGAGAGGGGGGAGGGGGGGGAGGGGGCAGTGAGCGAGCACACTTGGAACACAGAAAGGCAAGGTCAGGGAGCAGTAGGCATGGGAAATACAAACATAGAGCCTGCCTTTTAAAGAACTCCTGGGGGCCACAGGCAGGATGCTCTCTCCAGGCAGCCTCTGCACTTCCTTCTGACTTTCTCCTATGGTCCCCACCTCCCCACCTCCCCTCTCAGTTCTCACAGAGTACCTAGTCCCCTGGTCTGCCAACTGCACATGCTCCGTGGGCAGAGTTGAGTCAGGGCTGATTTCATGTGCAGGCTTCTTCCCTGCACACACTTCTGCTGGCCCCACCTTGAGGCAGGCTCAGCATTTCTTCCATCCTGTTTAACATATTCGCCTGCCCTTATCCTCCCACTACTATCGTAGGCTCCTGGATGGGAGGGTAAAGGGTCAGCCATAGTGCATATGTGGGGCTGGGTGGGTGGATGATTAAGATGCAGTGGCATAGGTAGATGCACAGAGAAGCACACTGGCTTTTGTCTGTTTGTTTGCTCACTCTTGTCTTGGGAACAGATCCCTTTCTCACCAACTGGACCAGTCCACCTGACCCTAGCCAGAGAGGTGCACACAGCTGGCTCGGCAGCTTGCTGTGGTGGGCTGCAGGTGACCTGCTGTCACCTGAACAACACATCTAAGCCAGGGAAGGGCTTCTGTCTACCATCTAAGAAGGTAGAGAGATTGGCCTGACCCTGCAGTTCAGCTAAAGAGGGACGGACCTGCTTCTGGCTAAGTGTCCTTCTTGTCCAGCTGACTTCAGAGAGGCAACTGTAGATATCTGGCCTATGATTTTGCCCTTATATGACTTCTATAGGAAATTAGATAAGACCTCTCAAGGGACAGGGGCATGCTGGTAGTGACTGTGTGTATGTATGTGCAAGCGTGTGCTTGTGCGCATATGTGTATACCCACATACCCATGCTCACACGATAGCACTCTCAAACAGTGCAGTTGACTATTTCTCTGCTAGCCTCATGACGCTATGCTCAATGGAGGGACTGGTGTCTTTGGTGGAGGCAGGCCTCTGGCTCTGCTGATTGACGGCTCTTCCCTTATTTTATTCTAATATTCAGTACAGGGCTCTCTTAAGGAGCCTGAAGATGCTCAACAAAGAATTGAGAATGCTCATATTATACAGAGCAAGCAAAAATGTTTCTGTGGGCTTATAATTTGCATTTAGTTTGAGAGCATTTTAATGAATCACAAAAGCTTGCACTTTGTTCAAATAAAGGAGGCTCAGCCTTTTTTTTTTCTTCCCAGGTAAAGTACACGAGGTTCTTGCTTAAATGAAGCATGCAATTTTAATCAGTCAGACCCTTAAAAAGAAAGAAAAACAGCTGCTACTTGTTAATTGGCAAATATCTTCTCCAATGAGTTCATGAATTATTCACAGTTTTTAATAAAGACCTAAGTTCCACCGAGGAAGGTGTTATCGCCATGTTCTACTTGTGGTCACTTCTGCAGCTAGATGACCCCCATTGAGAATGAGATGGCTTCTCAAAGTCCACCCTGCCCATTCCTTCTAGTGTCCACTGAGTGCACAGCATCCAGTCCAGTCCAGATGGGCACCCCGGAGCACTCTTGACATGATGCCTGCAGGCATGGCACTCAGAGCGAGCGTGTAGGGTCAGACCCCCCAAGGCCGGCCTGTTCTCTATTCAGTTGCACATACTGAGGCCATTCTCCTGGGCCAGGCCTGCAGAGTCTTGAAGGGCTCATGCTTGGAAGGGTGGGACATGTTGCTCACCCTGGAATTTCCTCTCTGTTCTCCGTGCCTCCTGCCTACAGTGGAAATGAAAGTGGCAGTCAGGGCCTTTCATTGTGTCTTGTGAAATTCTTGCTCACAGGTTTTCTTTGTAAAATCTTTTTAAATATTGTGTGTATGTGCACGAGTGTGCACGGCACATGTGTGTGTATGTGTAGGTCAGAGGACAGCTTTGAAGTTGATTCTCTCTGTCCACCTTCCCATGAAATCTGGCATGGCATTCAGATTCTCAGGCTTGTGTAGCAAGTGTCTTTACCCACCTAGGCATGCCATCAGCCCATGTTAATAGGGTTTCCTGGACTGATCCACCTGGTTCCAGTGGAATTCTCTGTTTTTCTTTGTCTTCCCTGGGACAACATCTTGGTAGCTGAGGAGTACTGAGCTATCATTGAGAGGGACTCTCATAACTGATCAGTGTTTTTTGTTTTTTTCCCCTAAGACTCAGCAAGTGAGATGTATGAACAAGGATGCTTCTTTCCTCTGTCTCTGTGAGGCAGTTCCTTTGTTCACAGAATCCCATGGGAAGCACCGAGGATCCCTAGTAGAAGTGGGTATAGACAGCACATTTATTTTAGCTGTGTCATAAAGCCTAGACATCGTTGCTGCACACAGCCCTCCAGCTCATAAGCATGAAATGAACTTGTCTGGTTTTCTAATATTTTCATACAGCAGCACTTCCTGGATGTGGTAGGAAGTGCCTCCATCAGAAGACTTCCCTATGCTGTATAGTGAGGTTGGAGTGCAGTGAGGTGGGGAGCGCAGTGAGGTGGGAGCACAGTGAGGGGGGAGTGCAGTGAGGTGGGAGCACAGTAAGACAGTGCAGTGAGGTGGGAGCACAATGAGGTGGGAGCTTAGTGAGTACAGTGAGGTGAGAGGGTGGGAGCTCAGTGAGGTGGGAGTGCAGTAAGACAGAGTGCAGTGAGGTGGGAGCACAATGAGGTGGGAGCTTAGTGAGTACAGTGAGGTGAGGGTGGGAGCTCAGTGAGGGGGGAGTGCAGTGAGGTGGGAGCGAAGTGAGGTGGGAGCGCAGTGAGCTGGGAGCTTAGTGAGTGCAGTGAGGTGAGGGTGGGAGTTCAGTGAGGGGGGAGTGCAGTGAGGTGGGAGCACAGTAAGACAGAGTGCAGGGAGGTGGGAGCACAGTAAGACAGAGTGCAGTGAGGTGGGAGCACAGTAACACAGTGCAGTGAGGCAGGAGTGCAGTGAGGGGAGAGCACAGTGAAGGGGGGAGCGCAGTGAGGCCGAGTACAGGTAGCCAGTGCAGAGATGGGGACTGCACAGGTGCTACCAGACCTTGCTCTGAATATCACAAGTCCACATTCCCTGACGCTTTTAGGCATCCATGTTTATTTGACATTTGTTGGGAAGGGCAAGGGGGTATTACATTTATTTTAGATTCTGTATTTTAAAACATAGTAAGAATAGAAACATAACTATGAATCAGTCAGATACCTCGATGCCTATTAAATTACAGCCCCAGGTGAGACTTGACCATAAGCTCTGATGCTGCCTTCTCCTAACCAATGACCTGGACAGCTTTGCATTGCTCAGCCCTGATTTTGTAACCTGGAGAATTTAGAAAGAATGTGGAGTCCTTAGTAGTAAGTGTAGATTTAGAATGCTCTTCACATTCAAAAGTTCAGTAGAGACCAGATGACTTCCGACACTCCCATGCATGATTCTGTAACTTGCTTTTGTGGAAGCTGGATCTTGAGACACACACACACAAAAGGGTTCTTTTGTAGATAATAGGCTTCTTATAGGCAAACTGCCTCTCCCTTTATGTAGGAAGGAAAGGAGGGAGGGCAAGGTCCTGTTTAGTTAATCCCCTGAAGTGTAGAGGTCACACAGTGGTCTGTGGAGGAGCAACTTCAATGCAGCTGAGATCCTCATCCATGACACTGCTGACTTTCTGAATATGTCTAGGCCACGAGGGGTGGCAAGCTGTCCTGTGGGCATCCCTGACCCTGCACTGCTAGATGCCGGTAGCATTTCCCAGGTTGTGACAACAGATGTGTCAAATGTCCTTGGGAGTATAAAGTCCCTTTAGTGAGATCCCTGGGCTGGCAGGACCTTCCTTAGAAGAATAAGGCTGGCCAGGCCCTTGGCTCTGAAGGCTTTGCACAACACCTGGATTTGAATGCAGCCTTTGGTCTAAAGATGTGTGGAATGATGGAAAAGGTGCCTAACATGACTGAGTAAATCTCATAGAGATTGGTAAACTGTAGAAGACAGCAGTTTCAAAGCAATTTAAGTTGATATCAATTGATTTTTACCTAAAAAGAGGAGCCAGCTGTGGCCAATCTGACCCACTGCTCCCAGTTTTCATCACCCCCCCCACATACCCTCATCCCGGTCACTTTGAATGCCTATCACTTAGTGAGGTCTCCACTGCCTGGGATCTGATGTTCTAGAGACATGTGAACAGGAAAAGGGCTGCCAGCTGGTTCTGCAGGAGGGCTGGGGGCAGGCCCTTCAGGAGGGGAGTCTGGGCTCAGAGCTGTGTGTTGGGGAAGGACTTGCTATCTTTACAGCTTAGAATAGTAACTGTGAAATTGGTGGTAATATTAATGAGAAAAGTGTGTGTGGGACCCTGTTTATCCCATTTTCTCAGAGACCCCTATGGCGGTATTGATCAACTATCCAGTGGTATAACTTAGATCAGGAGCTACAAACTGAAGCCAAGCAGGCATCACAAGCATGGGAGAAGGGGGTGCTGGATCTGGTAGGCTGTGAGGGGACGAGGGAGCCGTACTAGACATGGTTACCACTGCATCACTTATGCACCTTTGAGCTCTGCCATGCTTATTTGAAAGGCATGGGATGCGGAAGGAGTGAAGCCATAGACTAGTGGTTGGAAGAGAATTTCTTCCAGTGGCCAGTGGGATTGAGGCTGAGACTGTTGGTTTGCTGCCCCCTTTCCCCCTCAGAGTTGACGTCCATGTCCCTTGCCAGCCATTACCCCTCTCAGTTTCCCACTGATCTTTTTGTCTTCTTAGGCTCATCCCCACCATTTCCTACTTGGCAGATTACCATCTCCCTTTAAGGGGTTTCTCAATGCTCCCCACTTCCCTGTGGGTATGAAGCCCAACTGCTCTCCCAACATAGGGAGCTAAAGCAGTTGTCCTTGTTGAACTAGTTTAGCCACTTTGGTAAAAGAAAGCAGCATGTTGTGACAGTTGCTGGGGTTTCCTTGGTCATGGGAGACGTTAGGAAGGATTATTCCAATGGCAGCACTCAGGAAGGAGCACCTTACGATTTGAAAATGTCCCAGTTCTTTGGGTCAGTCTGTGAAGTTTCTCTCAACACATGAAAAATGGGTCTTTGTCAGTAAAAATGCAGTTCAGTGGGAAATGTGAGCTCTGCCAACAGGGACAACTCCATGCCTTCTTGAAAGCAAAGGTGAACGTTCACCCAAGGCCACAGGAGACAGAGTGGGGTCGAACTTCCTACCCCTGAGTTCTGGGTGAAGGCTGTCCGTCTGCTTTCTCTAGGGGAGCCCATAAGTAGCGAGCACTTCCATCGTGCTGTCGGCGTGAATGATGAAGATCTCCTGCTTCGAATCCTGGAAGGAGGGTGAGAGCACAGCCGAGTGTTCTGTTCTTTCTTCCGATGCCTGAGCACAGGCACACACAACACGGCTCTATTTTGTTTTCCTAGACAGATTCTCTAGCGCCTTCAAAAGCACCTCCGCATTGACCTCAGGTGGCTGGTATGAGGTAGGGAAGCCTAGCTAATAAAGAGTCATAAGACCCCTGTGAATGATGCAGTTGGTGATTTTTTTTAATGAAAACTATCAAAGGAAATGACAGGTCCGGGCATCATGCTTTGGCCCCAGCTGCAGTTATTATCCTTTGGCTCTCAGCCCAGCATTGAGTACAGGTCAGCCTGAAATGCCCACATGTAATACCAGGTGATGCTGGGAATCAGCGAACCAGCTGTCTAGGAGACTAGAAGGTTGGAAGGACTCTAGAAAAAAGGGGAGGGGCATGGTTGCCACAGGAGGGATGCTTGAGGGTGCCCCCCCACCGTGTAGACGAAATTTAGATTCTTCTGTAGCATGGTTTTGTGCACCTGAGAAGGCAGTGGTTTCTGAACTGGGACTTGGTAAGTTGGTGAAAAGATTCCACAGAATACCAAGCTCCTTGACTGGCAACACGAGATGGGCATTCTTCTCTGGGCAGCATCAATACACAGCCCGTAGGAGAGTGAGGAGCCAAGGGAAAAGCCCAGGCCCTGGCCATACCTGCCTCTATGGTGGAACTGAGCGTTGGTGCCATACTGTTCCCAGCTCATGCCAAGAGGCTTTGCTACTCACAGACGATTCCATGGAAAGGCACAATGGTTTTGAGCTGGAGGAAGCACCCGTTCCAAGTAAAATGACAATGTTTTTCCTGAAAAATTGAACCTTTAAAGCTATTAGGGCATTGTAACACAACAAAAACTTAAAGGCCCAAGAGCAACTGAAATGGTAAAATGAACCATTTCAGCCCCTGTGGATGCTGTTAACTTCAGGGATCTCTGTTGTGAATGACAAACTTCCTCTCTCTTTTCCTTAAGTCATGTAAAGGTGGACGTGCCCAACAAGTTTGGCTTTTCTGCCCTCATGGTTGCTGCTCAGAAAGGCTATACCAGGTATGGCTTCTCCCTGTCCCTGTAGGTTGTAGCCAGCATGGGATGGTAGCTCCTTTTCACTCCCCAAACGCTCCCCTGGAATGGCTTCCATCCAGGTGCTTGTGTTGGGCTCGGCAGCACACAGACTCGTTTGTATTTAATCTCACACCATATATTGTATACGTCTTGGGAACAGTTAAGATTGGAATTTGAATTTCTTTAAACAAAGTGGATGAGGGCATTCTGGGAATGGACTTCCCCTTGAGGTTGCCATTAGTTGTCCTGCAGAGATGGCTCTAAGTACTAACATCTTATATTTCAATCATATTTATCTTTTGATTGCAACAATGCCAACTGAGTGACACTAGAAATGTGTTCTCATTAAGTGTTTCTGTTTGATCCTATATTAAAAACGGCCATTAAAATGACACGAACTATTTGTGCCATGTGGGCAGGGTTGGGTATGATGAGTGATTGACTGAAGGCTGGGACCCTATTTTTAGTGGGGATTAGTGGGCTTCCCGTTTAACAGAACTTCCTGTCTTCAGAATGGGTAGAGAGGACAGTGTGGTAAGGATGCCTTGAATGTCAAATTACTAAATTTCATTGGGTCACCATGGGCTCTAAGTCCCTGAAGCTATTTATCTCACTACTTTCAACTTGGTTCCACCCAGGCTTGTGAAGATCCTAGTTTCCAATGGCACAGATGTGAATATGAAGAATGGAAGTGGCAAGGACAGGTAAGGAGGTGGGGTAACTCTGAGAGCTGGCATAGTTGCTGCTGTCTTATTAGACTGTTCTTGTTTTGTTTGTTTTTTGCCTTACATGTTTTGTCCAGTTTATTGTGAAAGTCTTGAGAGGTGGTTGGGTCCTACTGGGAAGATGGGATAACAAAAGCTGGCTTGTTCATCTGTGGTCTCGTTCATCCAGATATGACCTGCCCAACCTCCTCCAGGTCAGTAATGCATAGCTGTAAAAACAATACCACCAGCTCTGGCCAGGCACATGGCTCCTTTCTTGGGGGCTCTTGTTATATTCCAGCTTCCTCTGCTGCCCAAGAAGCCCAGGTGTTTGTAAAGAAGCAGCCAAAGGCGACATCAGAGACACCACTGCAAAACATGGCTGTGGTTTCCATCACACCAGCTGGGGATGTTAAAGTGGTGGGTCTCAACCTTCCTGATGCTGTGACCCTTTAATATATCTCATGCTGTGGTGACCTCCAACCATAAAATTATTTCATTGCTACCTCATAGCTGTAATTTTGCTACTGTTATGAATCATAATGTAAATATCTGATATGAAGGCTGTCTGATATGTGACCCCTCTGAAATGGTCATTCAACCCCAAAAGGGATCACAACCCACAGGTTGAGAACCATTAGTCTTATAGGAAGCGGCTGAGGGAGAGCTTGTTATTCATGGACAGATGAAGGAACACTTTGAAATACTTCAATACCAGCTGTTGTAGCGATTAGATTGAACACATCCAATGTTTATTTGATGACGACTACATGCCAGGCACCATGCTTTAGTACATGGGTCAAACAGGGAGACAAACGACACCACCTGTCCTCAGGGTGCCCACAGGGTGTCCTCAGGATGCCTGCAGGGCACATGATGTTCACAGGCCAAAGACATAGGCACTGCCTGCATACATTCTGATCATATGCCATACTTTTGTGTGTGTGTGTCTATGTCTGTGTGTATGTACATGCAAGTGTCAGTGTACACGTGTGTGGGTGCACATTTCTATGGGTGTGATTGTAAAAGCTTGTGGAGGCCTGAGTTAACTGAAGGTGTTATAATCAGGAGGCAACTACCTTA
The DNA here is from genome assembly GCA_001685095.1 of Ellobius talpinus. NCBI lineage: Eukaryota > Metazoa > Chordata > Mammalia > Rodentia > Cricetidae > Ellobius > Ellobius talpinus. The sequence continues at coordinate 43,851 of LOJH01000418.1, read as the reverse complement.
CTTTCTGAGGCAAGGTCTCCCATTGGCAGCTAGCTGGCAGACTCAGCTGGGCTGGCTGGCCAGTCTGCAAGTTCCAGGGAGCTTCCTGTCTTCGCTTCTACCACCGGTGATGAGTCAGAGGTGCATGCTGGCATACCTGGCTTTTCACCTGAGTGCAAACACTTTACCCACCAAGCCATCTCCACAAACTCAAATGTGGTTTTCTAAAGCCAGAGAGGCCATCTGTTCATTCCGGTTCAGTGAAAGATAACATTGAGATATAATTTTTAATTATTTTCTGAGTGACTCTTAAATCAATTGGCTGAAGAGTTTTGAAAAAAACATTTCCAGTTTACAAAGGAAACATTTTAAGGAAAGTAGAAAACAGGCAGGAATTGAAAGAGATAGAAAGGGATTAATGGTAATATTTTCACGTTGCAAAAATGTATGGGATACCTCTTAACAAAAATCTTCATGATAAACTGATGTCTTGTACATCAAAGAAAAGAGAAATAAAATTGGACACTGGGAAGAGAAATAATGGTTAGAGAGAGGGTGTTTGAAAATGAAAAGAGTGATGCTTTGTGTCTCATAATAGATTTGATAATTGTGTTGAAATGTATGCTTTTTAGAGAAACTCAAAGCCACCAGAATCCACCCAAGAAGTGGAAAATTGAAAATGAATAGCATCTATGTAAAACATGAAAAAATGTGTTCAAGTGTTCGCTCCATAGAGGCTCTTGCTTCAGGTTTGCGTGTGTCAGTCCTAAGCTCCGAGTTTCCACGGCAAAGACAAACTGGAAGCTGCAGAGAGCATCAACATTATTGAGAACATATGAGCAGGGCTGGGGTGCAGCTCAGTGTTTGCCTAGATGTTCAAATCCCTGGGTTCAACCCCACTGGAAAAAAATGGCAGCAGGTCCTTTGCATGTTTGTAGGTATTTATAACACACTTCCTCCCAGTCAGAAAAGTATTTAGGAAGGTAAGGAAATTCCTATAGAAGGTTTCTAACCTAACATCCTTCCTTAGAGATTCAAGGTGAAGGGAGACCTTGGGTGCAACTCGGTGCCTTGTTAGAATTGGCCTAGGTGTCTGTCAGCAGAAGGGTGTAGGGAGAAAGGTGTACACCCACAGTACTTTTATTCTGCCCTAAAGCACAATGTGGTAACATCTTCTGGGAAATGATACAGCCAGGCATCATCAGATTATGTGAAATAAGCCAAATTTTGATTTTTTTTTACTTATTTGTGGATTCTAGAGTTTAGATGCATAGCCATTTATGTATAAATTACATGAAAACAGAAGCAGGACTAGGCAGGGCAAGTGGGAGGGAAGTGAGGAGGGTGGACAGTATGAGTTGGAGGATGTGGTCTACTTGAGAGAAATTGTCCTTATGAAACCCAACACTATGCACAATGAATATACATATGCTGGATAGCTTTATGTCAGCTTGACCCAAGCTAAAGTCCTCTGAGAGGAGGGAACCTCAATTAAGAAAATGCCTCCACAAGATAGGGCTGCAGGCAAGCCTATAGGACATTTTCTTAATTAGTAGTTGATGTGGAAGGGCCTAGTCCTTTGTGGGTGGTGCTGTCCCCGGACTGGTGTCCTGGGCTCTATAAGAAAGGGGGCTGAGTAGGCCAGATGGAGCAAGCCAGTAAGCAGCACCACTCTATGACCCTCTGCATCAGCTCCTGCCTCCAGGCTCCTGTCCCATTTGGGTTCCTGTTCTGGCTTCCTACTGTACTACAATGCAGAAGTGCAAGCCAAATAAACCATTTCCTCCCCTATTTACTTTTTGGTCATAGTGTTTTATTGCAACACTAGAAACCCTAACTAAGACAATGCATCATTTAAAAATGTATTTGATGGCCAGATTGCTCAGTGAATTCCTAGCACCCATGTAAAATGCCAGGATGGCTGTGCATTTATAACCCCAGTACTGTGACTGGGGCATATGGAGGCAGGAAGGCTACTGGGTTAGTGAAAGACCCGTCTCAAGGGAATAAAGCAGAGAGTGCTAGCACAGAAATCCTGTGTGTATATACACAACAGACTCTCAGCCTTTGGAGGGTGCCTGGCACAGAAGTAGTGGGAAGTGTCAACATTTATTATTTGTTATTTTTTGCGATGGAGGATTAGTTGGTCTCTTAGTTTGGGTTTTTATTGCTGTGAAGAGATACCACGACCAAGTCAACTCTTATAAAGAAAATATTTAGTTGGGGTGGCATGAAGAAAGCATTTAATTGGGGCAGCTCACTTACAGTTTCAGAGGTTCAGTTCATTTATCATCATGATAGGGAGCATGGTGGCATGCAGACAGACATGGTGCTGGAGCTGAGAGTTCTACATCTTGTCTCAGGCAACAGGAAGTAGACAAACTCACACTGAGGGAAGCTTGAGCAAGAGACCTCAAAGCCTGCCCCCACAGCGACACACTTCCTCCAACAAGGCCACACCCTCTAATAGTGCTACTCCCTTTGGGGGCCATTTTCTTTCAAACCACCAAGGTATGACTGTGTTGTCCATGCTGGTCTGGAACTCATATGTCTGCCTCAGCCTCTGGAGGAGCTGGGATGACAGGTGTATACAGCCCTGCCTATCACCATACAAAATGGTCATTTCTTAGCAATGGTAAATTCCTTCTGAGTTTGCAGAGAGTTGGGGTGGGAGTGCAGTGAAGAGCACAGACAGCGTGGTATCAAACCCCAGTCCTTGAAGGACACAATATGTCACCATGGATAGCAACCTTCCTCATAACCCATGGGTTATTGCAGGCAATGAATGAGTTAATATATGGACATGTGTGAAGCAGGCTCTCAGCGAATGCACCTTATATTCTGTTTCATGATTGGACAGTATTTTGGAAGATACAGGGTTAAGAGGTGTGATTCCTCCTGGCCTGCAGAACCCAAGAGGAAAACTAGCAAAGACCTGAAACTTAATAGGAAAGTTTCCTGACATGGCAGTCATGAGATGATGACAAAAAACATACTAGGTGTACTGGCACACACCTTTAATTTCAGCACTTAGGGGACAGAGGCAGGGGGACCTCTGAGTTTCAGGCCATCCAGGGCTATATGAGACTGTTTAAAAAAGGTACTAACTCATTTATATCTAAACACAGTAGACTAGAAAGAGTCCCCGAAGGCAAGAAGCCTGATAAAAATATACAGCTACAGAACTATACTGAGAGATCAGAGATGTGAACAATCGGGATCTACACCACACTTTAGAATGGCAAGAATATGGCACCATTTTCTATTTTTCTCAAATTAACATATAGATTGAATATAGCCTCAAATGGAATTATTCTTGGGAACCCGTTAAAATGATTGTAATTTATCTGAGTGAACAAATGGATGGTAATAGATACTAAAACTTTTTCAGGGACTATGAGGATAGCTATTAAAATGCCTTAAGAATTAAACTAATTAGAGAGGTGGGCACTGTGTAAAAGATTGGAAGATAAACAGGATAGGCAGAACTTAATGTATGATGGTCGAGGTGCTACAGATGGAGGGAGAAGGTTCCAGAAAAAGGCTATTCGAGAAAGAAAATAAGTAAGATCTTGGCCTTCCAGCAAGCATCAAAGCACATGTCAAATGAATAGAAAATTAAATGTAAAAAGTCATAAAATACCACGAGGAAGTAGGGATTTAGTCATCTGACTTTGTAATGTGCAAGGCCAAATATGGGAGGGCGAAGCTGCATAGCTAGGGCTATCTGAGTGAACACTGAGCGGTGTGCAGGGAGCAGTCTGTCCATGAACATCCACAGCCAGGGACAGCTCCCTCTGACCAGCAACTCACACAGACTGCAGTTAGAACATATGCGTTTGCTAATAATAATTAATAAAAGTGGAGTAAAATAGACATTCAGATGGAGTTGCTAAAAGCATGTCATGATGCATACAATTTGAGAATATACATGGGCCAGGTCCTGAGAGCTGGGCTCTAGCTCAGTGGTGGAATGTTTGCTGTGTACTGGGTATAGGTGAAAATTTGAGCATCCACTTCCTTCCATTTTATGTGAGAAAACACATACACTCACAATCTGAGATCCACATATACACAATGATTTAGACACATATGCAATCTGGTATATATATGTATATATACACACACACAAATGATTCACACTTGCACACACATGCACACACATGCACACATACATAATGTAAAAGTAGAAAGGAGACTGGAGAGGAGGTGGCTGGCAGGAGGTGGAGGGGGAAGGAAAGGGCAATGAATATGTGCTAATACGAAGCTCAGAAAGGCCATGGCCACTCACACACTGATTTCATTCTAGGACTTCTACACCCAGAGAATGCTCAGAAGTGCAATTAAGGTTTTATAGTGAGGGCATCTTTCTTAGGACGATCAAGGATTTGAATAGTCCCAGTGTCCTTATGTGGTCATCTAGGGACTACCTTTTTCTACTGAGATGATCTTTCATTTTATTTTTCAACTATTTATTTAGATCATTTTCAAACATTTAGAAAATGTGGAAGAATAACATGGAAAAACCCTGCCCATGCTCCACTGAATCTTGGTGTAGACAGACTTTTCTGCCTAGCTCTGTCCCACCAGCTGTGCCTCAAGTAACCACACATGGACTTAATATTAATTATAAATGCTCAGCTGATAGCTGAGGCTCGTTTTTAGCTAGCTCTTATAACTTAACCCATTTCTATTAATCTGTGTGCTGCCCCGAGACTCATTTACCTCATGTAGGTACATCCCATCCTGTTTGCTGTGTCTCATGGTGTCTTCTCTCTGTCCTTTTTCCCAGTGTCTTCCTAGTCTGGCCCTCCTGCCCAGTCTCTCCTGCTCAGCTATGTATAGGCCAGTCAGCTCTTTATTAACCAATGGGAGTAGTACATATTTGCAGTGTACAAAGGTTGTTCCACAGCAGCTTGGCAGGGCTGACATGTGCCCATATTTGTAGAAACCCCTCCCAAGTGTGTGCTTCACAGTCACCTTCAGCTGTGTGCTCCTGGAGGCACACCTGTCATCACAGCACACTTGGGGTTCTCCGTAGTCTCCTGGCATCACCGACACCCAGGCTCCCCTTGTTCCAGATGTTACTCTTTTTGGTGGGTGCTGGGGTGAGATCATGATTCAGCCTTGCTCCCACATTGTGCCTGCTGGTTCTGCCTCTGTGGTTTCATTTTTTTTTTTATTGAAAACCTGTTCTCTATCAAGTCCTCTCCCTCCATGGTCCCTCCCTTCCATCTTGATGCCCCTTCTCATTTTCTCTCTCCTCTTCCCCCTCTCTCCCTCCATTCTATCCCTCTCTCTATTCTCTCCCCTTCATTCTCTCTTCCATTCCCCTCCCTCCTGTGTCTCTCCGCCTAACTGACGTCTGAAGCCGACTGCCTGCGTTCTGGGCTTGCCTCTGTCACCTCCCAGTGGAAGGGTAGCATCTAGCTTGCTCACCTAACTATATTTCCGGCAAAGATATTTTCATGCCAAGGTTATAAAGGTTTGACTGAACACAAGGTGCCATCTTTGGCAGGAACCTCGAGAGCTTGTGTTGTTTAGGTCACAGCTGTGGAAGCCCATACTGTGGAACGCCCCAGAGGCGGCCATTCCTGGTGGCAGTGGTGATAGCTACATCTCTGCAAAGTTACATTTTCCTCATGGCAACTAGAAAATTAATCTATAGGATAATACATTTGTATGACATGACTGCATCAGTCTCCACTAACATCCAGCATCCAGGAGTGGTCTCTGCCCATACAGCTATCTGATTAGGAGGTGCACAAAAGAATTCCATAATAGTTGTCAGACTCTTACAAGGAGGACACCCCCAGCAGGTGGAGGAGAAAGACAGTGAGTGAACTTCCTGTTTTAGACTAAGAAATTGGTTTAATAATTATTGCTGACAGCACGACCCATGATCCTTCATTATTCTGTTTGAATATAATCTGGGTTTTTTTGATATTTTAAAAGCTAATAACTTCTATTCATTTTCAAAACACTTTTGTATGTGTTTGCATGTGTGTATGTGCATGCATGTGTGTATTAGTGTTCATGTAGGGGCCAGAGGAAGCGTGCAGGAGTCTGTTCTCTCTTTTTACAGTGTGGCCTCTGGGGTTGAACTCAGATCATTGTGCTTTACCTTCTCAATTATCTTTCTCCAGTACTTTTTTTTAAAGATGCAATCCAAATTCCATAGAATGTAGAGCTTTAAAAGACATTCATATGATTGTTCACCTATCATGGCCACCCTGGGGGTCAGTTTCATGAAGTATAGCAAGTATATTTCCCCTCCTTAGCCCAAACAGCTACCAGCCTGCTGTAGTCTTCCTCCTCAGGCTCTCTGGCATGTTTTGTGTAAATGGATCATATGCTATGACTTTTGATGCCTGGCATCTTTTATTGTTCAAATTATTGAAAGCTTTTTCATATTGCAGTCTTAAATTTCCCTTTTGTGACTGACTCAACACTCCATGGACTTAATCACATTTTATCTATGGTAAAATGGATTTTTTTTTCATTTTTTACAAAAATTGTATGGACTTACTACATTTTATCTATCAGGACACGTGTACATTTTGTGTGGCTAAAACACGGTTGATTTATTTATTTATTACTCTGGATGGACAAAATGTGGACCCAAGGTCAGTGGTGGCACTTATAGCAGATCTTCCTTTTCTGCACACTGCAGTCTCATGCTTGCTTGCTACGCGGGCCACCTAGATGTTGTGAAATACCTCCGAAGACACGGAGCGTCTTGGGATGCCAGAGACCTTGGAGGCTGTACGGCTCTGCACTGGGCTGCAGATGGAGGCCACTGCCCCGTGATTGACTGGATGATAAAGGATGGCTGTGAGGTATGGCCTTCCTTGTTAACCATACTGTCTTATGGTTCTATTTCTGTGAAGAGACACCATGACTATGGCAACTCTTACAAGGAAAACATTTAATTGAGGGCGCTTTCTTACAGTTTCAGAGGTTCATTCCATTGTCATCAGGTTGGGAGACATGGTGGCCTGCAGGCAGATGTAGTACTGGTGTAGCTGAAAGTCCTACCATCATGCAGGGAACAGGAAGTTGACTGCCTACTGGGCAGTGTCCTGAGCATAGGAAAGCTCAAAGCATGGTCTCCACAGTGACACATTTCCTCCAACAAGGCCATGCCCACTCCAACAAAGCCAGACCTTCTAACAATGCCACTCCCTAGGAAATTAAGGGGGGCAATTACATTCACACTACCATACACACCATACTAGTAAGAACTTGAAAGTATCCTCTGGGTTCTTAAAGAGGCAGGCAGGCCTTATTCACTTGCACTGAGAAAAGTCTGAGAGGAGTCTCTGGCTCAAGAGCTTTAAAGGTCTTGGAGGATCCCTGGGGATCTGAGACTACAACTAGACTTCATCTCATCATGGAGGCCAGGAGAAGTGGGTGGAGCTCACAGCTGGCATCTGTGCTGTAGCTCTGCCCCTTCACTAATTTCTGGTATCTGATGGTCACAGAAGCCTTCCTGAGCACCTGCTACATGCTGGAGATGTAGAAATGTACACAGGTCTAGCTGCTTCTGGTGGCTTTCAAAGCAAGGTTGTTTTTATTCTTGGGATCTCTCTCTATCTGCATATGTGTGATGTATGATGTATATACATGTTTGTATGGCTATGTACATATGTGTACATGTGGAGACCAGAGGTTGGTGTTGGGTGTGATTGGCAGGTGGTGGTCCTGGGAAGTTGAGTCTATGACCTAGAACCTCACGTCTGGGAAAGTCTCTTTTCCCAGAAGATGTTGGTAGATGTAGCTAGTTCATCTCTAGGGTGAGTAAGGGAAAGCAGGGCTTCTGCCTCGGGTATCACTAGGTCCCTGCCATTGCTCTCAAGGAAATGATTTACATTGAAGGAAAAAAATCCCAGTCCTGAAGATAATTCCATTTTACCGCATACCCCATTTATTTATGCTTGAGGGACGTTTGCAAAATGTCAGAAGCCTTAGAAGGCTGGTCTCAGTGAGAGAGGTCTATGAGGCAGTGGTGGCCATTGTGACCCTGTGTGGTTTACTATGAGTCTGTAATGAAGAAAAGCTTATGTCTTCTGGGAAAGGAAAAGGGTTCTCAGGCAGTTGGGTTCTCTGATATAAACATTTAAATTCTGGAATTTTGAAGTGTGGATGTTCTGGGCTTCAAGTATACAACCCAGCCATCTGGGTCAAATTCCACCTTCTGTAGCCCAGGAGGACAGGCCAGCATGAATGGGTCCCCTGAAGACATCTCTCTACAGCTGGCTAGTGGGGATGAGTTTGAAGGCAGCCCAGCCTCCATGTTATTGGAAGATTGCTTACCTGGAGTTTCTGAAGACCATTTGATTGGTTTATTTGATGTGCTGTGTGACCTGGGGAAAGGTACTGGACTCTGAGGCAGGTTTGAGCATTTCTAAACTGGGAATAAAACCACATAGCCATACCCCGCCCCCAGGCCAGCCAGGCCGTTTGTGAGGTGCTTTGGTGACTCTAAAGCCTCTTGTCAAGGCAGTTCTTATTGTATTGTTATTCAAACACAGCAGAACTTGTTGCTCATAAGTTGGCTATTTATATGAAGAAGAGAGGTGATGGGATAGAGAGGATCCATCAGGCTCATGCGTCTGAACAACTGGATGTCCCCAGGGCCTCCTGCCGGCCTCCTGTTGGTTATTTGGTTTTGATGGTTCACTTCAACTGTGGGTCACCTTTGCATCTTTGAGGAATGGTTCTGTAGTGTTCTCTCTCTCTCTCTATCTCTCTCTGCATGTGTATTCATGTGCATACCACCATGATCTCTCATTTCCCTCTTTACTCTTCATGGTTTGGTTGGGGATAGCCTAGAATTTGGAGAGGTGACATCTATGTCTTTTTATTCCACATGATTTTTTTTGGAAGACTAAATTGAAAGTTGATTATAAATTGGGTTATGAACATTGACCCTCTTACTTCTGGGCACATTGTGTTTTGGAGATAGCATTGGGCATGAATGCATTAAGTCAGTTTGTGTGGTGGATCTGGTCTCTCTGCCCGAGTTGTAAGCTTGTGAAGTACAAAGGTGTACACTCTTGTCATCCCTGTCTTGTTCTAGGCAAGATTTAAAGCACTATGACACATATAGCAGATGACAAAATACTATCGAGCCAGGTGTGGTAGCACACAGCTTTAATCCAGCAGTGGAGAGGCAGAGGCAGATGGGTTTCTGTGAGTTTGAGGCTGTCTGGTCTACACAGTGAGACCCTATCTCAATTTAAGAGAGTATAAAAAAGAAAATGAACACTAGTAAAATTATAGTCGGGGGCTGGAGAGATGGCACAGTGGTTAAGAGCAGCACTTGGCTGCTCTTCTAGAGACCTGGGTTTGATTCCCAGCACCCACATGGTGGCTCGTAACTGTAACTCAGCTCCAGGGGTTCTGATGCCCTCTCCTGGCCTCCATGGCCACTGTAGGCACCTGATGCACAGGTATGCAGGCAAAATGCTCAAACATAGAAAATAAAGCTAAGTTTTTAAAATAATTAAAAACTACAGCAAAGGAAAGCACATGGGTCCAGTGTGAGGTATAGGTTGGGTGCCTTCCTAGCCTGTCTTGTTTCCATTTTAACAGTGAACAGTATGCCAGTAGGGAGTTCTTGAGCTGTCTCAGCAGAGGGGGGGACCCCCTATGAGACTCAGCACATCCCCTCCCTGAACACAGGCATGAATTGAGCTGGCTCACCCCAGGTCCAGAAAACCAGGGAGCATGGGAAAGTGCATACCCTCTGTGTGTCTGCCCAACAGTGCCACAGGGAAGTGATTGGACTGAGGCAGGTGTCCCTTTGGCAACACAGGTAGATGTTGTGGACACTGGTTCAGGATGGACACCACTCATGAGAGTCTCTGCTATGACGGGAAGCCAGAAGGTAGCTTCGCTCCTCATTGAGGCTGGGGCTGACGTGAACATGAAGGACAAAGATGGAAAGACGCCTCTCATGGTATGCCCTTCTACCCGGGGTCTCAGTATTTGTTATTGCCAGACATGGCTTAAGAGTTGAGCTATTTATAACTGAGCCCTGGGTTTGGTTGCATAGTATTACCTAACGGTTAACAAGCAGGGAAAGGTCACTGTAGCCTCTACATATTTGAAGTGGGACTTATCATGTTGCCCATGTGGGCCTCAAACTCCTGGATCCTGAGGTCTACTTGAGCTTCTGATTAGGCACTGTTCCCATGCCCCACATTATACTATCCCCCCAAATATTGCTAAGGACTATCAACCCCAATTCCCAGGGCCATTGTGAGATCAAAGTAGACCTGTTTTAAACAATGAACTTGCTGCTTTTCTGCCCTGGGCTGTCCTGTCCTGCATTATTTCAGTGTGGACAGAGGTAAGAAACATTTCCCGTTTGCAGCTTAGCAGTCAGCAGGATGCAGGCCAGAGCAGAGCTGCTGTGGGCAGTGGCCTAGCCCAGGCTGTCTTGGGAGGTGGACCGTCTCCCTCCATTCCCTGCTACCTGCGCTTGTTCTGGAGGGGAGGAGTGCTCCTCACCACACTTCTCTGCTTCCAGGTCGCTGTCTTAAATAACCATGAAAAGCTAGTTCAGTTACTTCTTGACAAAGGGGCGGATGCAAGTGTGAAAAACGAGGTAATGTTTACTGGGAGAATGTCCTCCGAGAAGAAAGAAATGCATGAGAACCACATACTCTGATCTGTAATCCAATTAACTAAGTTCTGCTTCCTTCCAGTTTGGCAAAGGTGTCCTAGAAATGGCCAGAGTTTTTGACAGACAGGTGAGGACCACCTCCCTCCTGCCTAACCAAGCTGACTTTTGTAGTTCTTTCAGACTCACAGAACCAGCCCAAACCTCGAAGGACATAGACCTGTTTTATGTGGTTTTTCTAGAATGTACTCTCCTTACTAGAAGAAAGGAAAAAAAAAGCTGCCAAGGAAGTCCTCCGTCCACTGATGGGAAGGAGCATCACCTGTCTGAGAGACCCACAGGAGCAAAAGAGCAAACCCTGACTGCTGGGCCAGCCATGCGATGTGCGGAGTATCTGAGGCCGAGATGTTTATTTATTTAGTTGAAGATTCACAGTGACTTTTATGTAACAGGCAACTCTTCCCACATTGAAATACATCTTTTTACCTAAGCACATGCATATGTGGTCTCGTCACTGGACATCCATAGAACAGGGATGTTTTCTTACCCTGTGCCTTTGCAGTTAGACACAAAACCAAATATTTATGCGCTGGTGCTACACAAATGTGCACACAGGTCCTCACTCCTGTGCTCCCCGCCCCGTTCTCAAGATGCTCCAGGCCTACTGGCCTTCCCATGTGTTTCCTTATTATCTCTCCCGCCCCACTGCAGTCCAGGCTGCTGTGGCCTCCCGCAGTGGGGTGCCTCCTAAGCACCCAGGCATCTTCTTAGACTCTTGGCCTCACGTCAAAGCTCACAAACACATATCTGAAGATGGTGCCATTCTGTTAGCAGTGTTTAGCCAAAGGGCAGTGCTGGGAGGACAGGTCCATCAGTTCATGGGTTTGTACGTACTCACCTCTTTGGTCAAAGGACCCAGCCCCCAGGGGGCCGGACAGCGTCAGCAATGAGTAGTGTATTACATTTAGTTTGAAGAGCAGACAAGATTTTTGAGGCATGCACCTCATATAGTTTGTAGATAAAGAGGAGTTAACCACCACCAAGACCATTGGTTAGGAACCCAAAGAGAGAAATGTGGGAAGCTTTAGTTGGGCCAAGCTTAAACACCAGCAAAGTGAGCAGCACCACATACATTTTGAGTCTCTGGGGACAAGCTGGTTCACTTGGCCTTTTCGTAAGGTAGTTATTAAAGCCCTTACAGGAGTGCATCTTTTTTATAGTAGGGAAGACCAATGAAAAGGTAACCAAGGGTCCATACTCAGGAAGCCACAGAGAGAACACTTATACATTGATATAGATGTGAGCAGCTGTCAGGGGGCTTCTCTGCAGAGCCATAGAGCATTTGTCTGAATTGATTTGTGGACTGTGTATAAGCCTGGCTGTAGATGCTACATTGGCATTCTGCCTTTCGTATAAGGGCTTATCTTCTGCTTTGTTAGTGATCAGTATTGCCACCCAGCTTCCCGTCCTCTCTGGGCCTGATGCAAATGGCATTCACCAGCCCCTCTATGGAAGGAGGACACATCACATCCTTCCTGGCCAGCATCCAGCTTGGCGACATTGTCAACTGTCTGGCCTTACTACTGAACCATGTTTACATTCCTGAGATGGTTGCACTGGGTTCTGGTGGACAGCTGGGTCTGCATGCTCAAAGGCTACAGTCTTTGCCGTTCATTTGGCCTGATGATTAGGAGGTGGTTTACAGCCTGCTTATTCCCCCCCCCCCNGTTTACAGCCTGCTTATTCCCCCCCCCCAGTAACTCATGGTTCTGTTTTTCTAACTCATTAAATTACATGCTTTATTTTTACAAAGTTATTTATTTTTATGCAAGGCTTTTTGTTGTTCCTTTTATAGACATCAAGCCCACTTATTCTCAACTCTTTTGTTTAGTAATTTATGTATTTGTGCCTTCTGAGTTTTCCCCTGAGGGGCTGTTTTTGTTCCAGTGTCATAAGGGTTTCTTTCACTGAACCTTCTGGATCCTAAGACACAGGGGGGTCACCCATTAACCACCTCTGTGGGTTCCTTTCAGACCCTCTGAATTATCAGGGCACAGGAGTAGAGTTTATCGAGGACAACAGGTAAATGCTTCTAATTCTGGGAGTTTGAGAACCAGCCCATAGTATACATCTCACCATTCCCAGTGTTATATTGGCTGCAGAATTTCTAGGACACAGTTTTGTTTTTTGCTTGTTGATTTATTCTTTGATCCTGAGTGGCACTAGGGCAGAGGTCAGATTCTGTGCATTTAGAATGCCTGTTTACTGTATGTGAATTTGATTTGCCAGTCACCTACTTGCTTTGTCTTAGATTAAGTGGTAATAACAGAGGTTCCTTTATTTTTGCTATAATTTTGAATATATGCGTATATCTATATGGAGAGGATAAATACTTTTGTTTTCTGCAGTTTTGTTTATGAAGAAGTTGGATGCTATTTTAAAAATGTGTAAGCATATATCCCTCATATTTAGATGTTCTTTGCTGACAAGCTGATACTTAGATGATTGCTTACTTTTTGAACTTTTCAGTAACATAAATTTTTTAAATTATTTGGATAGTTTATGGACTCACACTATTCAAAACGGCATTGGGTTCCCCCACTGTCTCACCAGTGCTATGTTTTGACGGTGTGCTCGTCTTTTTCCCCCAGGATTGGCAGCATGTGCACCTTGGCCTTTCAACACTTCTCCTCAGTTGCTTGCACAGTGCTCCCAGATGCCCTTACATTTGTAAATGAATGAAAACAGAGCTCTATTTTTCTATACAAGATTCTCGATAACAAATGAGACACGCAATGTTTATCTGTTTACTGTTTATTGGGTATAATATTCTTAACAATGACATTTTCTACTGAACTAGTAGGCTGTATTTACTTGTAGATCCCCCATATGAGAAATGCGTACAAAAATAACTGCATGTAACATACAAAGGTGAAAACATGAGTTTATCAAAGCGCTATCAATGGATGAAGCCCTGCAGAACTACTGTGTGGGTTACCCGAGATGTACGATTAATCAGAAAGGAGCTAAGCAGCTTGTGGTTGGTCAGAGTTACGTTGGTTGTTGGCACATTCTGATGGCTGGCTTTCCAGCCATTACCAAGTTGCCCTGCTAGGAGGACTGTTAGTTCCAAGAGTTCTGCCTTGGAGGCTCATGAAATTTGTGTGTGTGTGTTTTCCAGTCACTGCCTTAGGAAGTACCAACATACAGGCCAAGGAAGATAACCCAGCATTTGACTTGTTTGTAAGGAAATCATGTGATATTGAATCTGTCTCGATTTAAATGTGTTAAATTAGGAACTAAAATGTTACTTTCTTGGAGAATTACAGATAACACAGAACATGATCTTGAGAGAGGATGTATGCTTGTATGTTCTCCATAAAAGGCACAGAAATGGTCCATTCATGTCTGCACAAATGTCTTCTGCAAGCATACCCACTGCCCAGTGGTCCTGAGTATGGGGCTCACAGATCTGGGAGATTTACTTACTTCATTAGAGTTTAAAAGCAAGAGATGCCAGTGGGAAATTCAAGTTGCAGCAACAACATTTTGCAGTCAGTGCTAACTTGAGTTTCTATGGCCAACTCTACCTTCTAATTAGAGCAAGGCATTAGGAGGGAGGAGGTCACTGTGGTTGATATGCTGTGGGATAGATTCAAGGCTGGTGTGTGCTGGGGAGCGGCTCTGTGCTATGGCCCTGGAGAAGGCTGGACTGGACTGTCTAGTAGGTGAATCTTGAAGGGTAGCCACACCCTGCAGCAGTTGCCAATTTATCTTGAAGTGGTTACAAAGGTAGAGACTTGGCTCTCTTGGATGAGGGACGCTTTGGTATGGGGTCTGGCCAGAGTAAGGCACTTGTGATTGACAAGAGAGGAAGACAAATTGGCGCCTGTGTTTTCCTGTGTACTTTGTATGATGGAGCCACCGAGGAGCTGTGTGGCGGAACCTAGGAGTGGACGAGAGAATAAATGGCCTCTCAGTATCCTTACCCACTTTGCCATACAGCTCAAAACACCCAGCTCTTAGTTCTGGGGGGGGGGCTCCTGGGACTGTTGGTGTGTCTCAGTCTCCGTCATTTGTGTGTATGACCGAGGGCATCTGAGAACAGTGGGAGAGGATCTGTAGACTAAGTGTCCCTGGGCTAGGGCCTGATCTAAGAGAATTAAAACATGAAGCAATCCTCAGAGGAGAGAGCTGAAAGTGGCCAGGCGCCCTGCTGCCCAGCCATTGTCCTCCCAGTTGTCAGGGTGGCGCTGGCTCAGAGTGCTCAGTAAACATCTGCTGAGAGGCAGGAGGATGCTCAGGCCTTCTCATTGGCCCAGCTCCAGCCTCTTTGTAGCACCATGGGGATCATAGGCTCCTAAGAACGTCCAGACACAGCCGAGGCTTTGGCAGTTTCTAGGGAATGCATTGATGGGTTGTATTGATTTGTTGGAGAACAATGACCCATAGCTTCAGCCTGAGAATTCCTAATAAAGTTAAGAAGGCATAAAAACGTCTCCTCAGAGAGCAGCCAGGAGTATTTCTTCCCGTAGAGTTTAATTTGTTGCTTGTGTGGTTTCTGTGATGTCATCCCACATGTGTGAGCTGGAAACGCTCACACAGAGCGCAAACTCGGCATGCATATTTTGAAATGGAAAAATGCATTGCTGCTCTCCATGTGATCCCACGTACTAGAAAAGCAGACTTGGAAATACTGTAGGAGACCAGCTCTTAAGTGGAATGCCAGCAAGGTTCACCTCCTCCCTAAGGCGAGGTCACATCACCTTGGTGCAGGAAGGACATGAGGACGTCCGGCCATGCCTCATGTTTGGGCACTGGACCACTCTTCTGGACTTTCTCAGGGATGGTCTCAGAAAGCTCAACCGACTAATCACGTGTACAGTGTGTTTAAACATAAGATAAATACTACAGCTGAACTGTGAGTGTTCATTCTGGTCTCTGTCACTTAAAGGCTGTAGAAAGGGAGAGACAAACTATCCTCTCACCAAACCCCAATGCTGGTTATTGGTTCCTAAGTTTTGTTAAAATTGAGGTTATTGCTAAATATGCTTTATCTGATAACTACTATATCTTAGAGGTATTCTTTTTTTAATAATACTGTCTATCCTCCAAGGGAATATCAGGATTAACTATGTTCTTACTCAGAAACGGATGCATGGCTCTGGAAAACAAGCACTGCTCAGCTGTGATGGCACCCTTGGTAGCCACTGGGGAGATGGCAGAAGAGCGTGGTTCCAACTTCCTTTAAATCAAACTCTCCCTGGTACTCCAAAACCAAAGTACAGAAATGACGGAAGAAATGTGGGTTTGTAGCTTCCCTCTCACTCCACCCAAAGGTTGGGCTCATCAACTGTTCCCACTAAACCTTTGAGTGTGACCATGCTCACACAGCTCTGAAACTTTTCTAGTTGTGTAAGTTAGGACTTAATACAACTACCCAACCTCACATCAGTTGCAAAAATTCTGCATGTGTCCCGGCAGCAGCAAAACTGTCACTGTGCCATGAAAAGAGACAGCCTATGAGAGTTCTTTTGTGCATCTGTGATGTGGATTTATTTATCCACTGTCTTCAAGGCCATGTGTTTCCCAAGGCGGAATACCGTTTTGAATTCTGGAGAGCAAAACAAATTCTAAGTCTGTATTTTCCCTTCGGCTCCAAGACCTAGGGCAACCATTGATATTACCCTTCCGAAGAAGCCTGATCCTAAAATACTCAGATGCTACAGAACCAATGTCAATTACCTTCTAATGTGAAAGCTGGTCATCCTACACCTCGCCAGGACACAGTGAAGGCTTTACCTCGCATTTTTAAAAATATCTTTCACAACATTAGCTTGAGGCATCTTAAAGATCTGCTCCTGAAGGTGGCTTTCCAGCCAGACATTGAAAGAGTGAAAGATGGAAGGTTTCCTGGCTAAGTCTGCCTTTCATGAGCCTTCAGCATTGGGGAACTGATGTCTCTGTCATCCTAGGATGAGTTAACAGGTACGTTCCTATTATGGGCAAGACTGAGATGCTATGTTGCAGAAAACGGGATGCCCTGAAGAGAACAGATGGGTGACTTTGGGTCATTTGTCCCGTGACTACTAATAAGGATAGCAGACATGGCTGTACGATGAGAATAACATTCTATGTGGTTATAACTTTTGCAAGCATATGGATTCTGCCTAATTTTTAATAAGTTGAGCCTTGCAGTAAAAAAGGAGATTTTTATCTCCAGGGTTGATTGACTAGATCTGATTACCGGCTCACACACATCTGAAAATGTTTATGGTCCCATAGAAAGCCGCCTCTATCTGTCAGAACACAGGGTCATTGTGTTACAGTCAAGAAGACAATGTGGCAATTTGCTTAGCTCGAAATGGGACAGGAGACAGAGGTCTACAGTGCCTGGGCAGGGGCTTTCTCGCAGAAACACCACTGTTCCCAATGTAAACAACATGCCCATGCATGCCAGCACTGTGCACAAGGGCAGCCAGAGAGAAGCTCCTGCTGGCTCTGGGAGCAAAGCCTTGGGCAGCATCACAGACTTCTTTTCCCTCCAAAGGTGTTCATGGCCTCTCAGCTCAAAGTCAACTGTCTGCCTGGACTAGGGTTCCAGTCTCTATCCTGGTGTGGCCACACCTCAGCCTTCTTGCTAGTACTCTAGGTTTTTTTCTCCAAGAGCTTCAGGGTGCAGAGCTGCAGAGTCTGAAGCCCTGTCAGTATGTAGGGCCCAAGACTTTCCTTAAGGCCCTGGCTACAGTCCAAGATAGGGATTCCAAAAAAATTAAAAAAAAAACCCCAAAATCTCATTCCAGGTTCCGCTTGGGGTATCCTGAGCTGTGTGTCTGGTACTATAACACAGCTTTGGGGAGCTGGGGAGCTGTTTTCTAATAAGGCCTCAAACAGAAAGTAAACATCTCGTCTTGGATCCCATCAAGCAGGATAATTCAAGTCCACCAGAAGAACAAAAGCACAAGGAGCCTTCTGTAGAAAACCCCGTGATGGTACAAATGCCTGCTACGGCGCCCTGCGCAGTAATAGACACTTTGCATAAATTAATAACTTACAAGTACCTGAGCAAGGACACAAAGCACCACAGCACAGCACCGACGGCAGTAGCTCTAAGTTCCGGAAACAATGGCGTTTTAAACACTTTAAAAATTCTTGAAAGTTGGTATAAAAAGAAATCACTCCAATGGAGTTTGAAGATAGTGCAAACTTCTGTCTTCACTGTTGAGGACCAGTCTGGGCTTGCTTGTCACTTGATGTAGGCATTGTGGGAAAATCTGGGCACTTGATGCTTAGGAGCAGGTCTGAATCAAGAGCAAGCCAGAGAGGAGAAAACAAAACTGCAGTTAGACTCTCCGAAGCCATTCTATAGACACAAAAGCTGAGCGGGAAGGGTTGCTTCTGTAGACTGGTGGGTCTCCCAGGTTAGAAGCCACTGATCTCCACCTGAGACTGGAGGCCAGGCTAGCTTTTGGGAGAGAATGCAGAGCAAACCAAGGACCTCACTGCAGAAGTCCTAGTGATTTCTAGGATTTATGACAGGCCACTTCCCCTCTCTGGAGCTGTGCCCATGAGTTGATTATAGACTAGCACCATTTGCAGAAAAATGGACATGAATCACTCAGACAATCCCTAGTTTTTCTTTTTAGATTTATCTGTACTGTCTCTGTATGTGAGTGCAGGTGCCTGTGGAGGCCAGAAGAGGGTGCTTCTGATCCCCCTGGAGCAGTTACAGATCCTTGTGAGTCACCCAATGGGAGCGCTGGCAACGGAACTCCAGCCCTCTGGAAGAACAGCAAGTGCTCTTAACCACTGAGCTGTTCTCTCGGGCCTCAAATTCTATGTTTCTAACAACCAAGTGGCACAGGTAAGCTCAATTTTATCACTGTATCATCTAAGTATACAATCAGCATAAATAACAGGGAGAATCAAGGGGGCAGAATTAAGTGTTTGAAATCTGGCACATGTCTACACTTTTATTTCAGTTTTGAACAAGCTCCAACATGCCTAGTGGCACACTTTGATCCCATGGCACAGCTCAAGAGATGGGGAGCCAAGCTGCCATCAGTAGAGGTGAGGCAGGGGGCTGCTTGGGATGTTCTGAAAAGGAGTGCCCCTTGGTCAGCCTTAACTACTGTCCATGCAGTAGTTTTATCTAGTGAAATATAAAGAGTAACTCAAAAGCTATGCAACTTTTTCTGCATTTCCACAGTGGTGAGCTAGACTGTTCTCCTGACCCTTTGACCAGCATGATCGCTGAGATTTACGAGGCAGCCATTTCTTTCCTAGGCCAACACATTCTTCCTAAGAGCTGTAATGAATCAATGACGTGCGTCTTCCCCTGCAGAGATGGGAGTTACTAAGCGTGCAGCTTGGCTAACAGTATCTCTGGTTCTCTGGTGCTCAGAGAGCTCATGGCCTGCTAGAGGGCACATGAGTCAGAAGAGTGGGCCGTGAGTTTAATGATCTGCTAGCCAGGCATGGTAGCTCATTGCTCTAGTCCCATCCCAAAGGAGGGTGAAGGACTGAGCAGCTCATGTCAACCTGGCTTCTAGGGAGACGAATGCTGGGCTAGGGTGTGCTTGCCTAGCACGTTTTAACCCAAGAACCAAGGAAAAACAAAACAACAAAAGACCCACAAGGGAATAATTTCACCGAGGAAGAGGTTGAGCTGCAGTATTTGCTGATTTCCATGTTGTCAATGTCCCCAGTTACACTGTGGCACCAGCAAACCTGGAAGATGGGAGAGCACCCAGCATGTCATGGATTCCCCCTGATGTGAGTAACCTTAGCAGTGAGGATCTGGGAGCAATGTTTTGAGTATTCATTACTCTTGTTTTAAATGCAACTTGATATACTTTAATATTTAATATTGGCTAGGTTGCAAAGGCACGAGCCAGCTTCAGTACAGCTGTGGGTTACCTCTCCCCATGTAAATAGAATCTGGGCTACATCTGCCTCATCCCCTATGGAAGAGGGGTGAAGATGACCACAGCCAGAGAGAGCCAGCACAGGTTACTCAGCTGTAGAGAAGCCCTCAGGATGACCCTATTGAGCAGTTGCTTAGGGCTCACCTCTCCATAATCTCAACCCAAACCTAGGTCTTAGCCCCTGGGAGTAGGCAGAGCAAGTCTTGGTGAGGGTGGTGGAGGTCCTGCCTTTATACAAATGTACCATTTTCCTTAGTGCCTGTAGGAGACCAGGCTGGGCCCGTGTCAGCAGCTCATCTTTCCTGGGTCATCTTCATCCTGCTATGATCTCTCAAATAAGTGAGCCATTGCTGAGAGCCCTGGGGTGATGTTTATGTATGCATAGGTATAGTTTGCATTGATTGCTTCCTGGTTAGTTTTACACATATCTCTCATCCTCACCATGCTGGGGGCAAGCAGGAAACACGACTTAACACCAGAAACCTGCCACAACTTCAGTGTGGTTACTTCAGCTACCCTCCACCATTAGAGGACACCTACCTGTTTGGGGCTGGGCGGAACCCAGGCTCTTGCTGCCCTGGGGTCCTCACCAAGGCACTAGTGAGCCGAGATGCCCTGCTCAACGGATCAGCAGGCAGAGGCTTCTGAGGAGGGCTGGGTTTGTGGGTGCCCTGCAACAGACAAAAGACCACATGTGACTCAACTCTGTGGTCAGAACTGGACCCCGGGACCCAGTAGTCTCCTGGAGAGCAGTGTGCATTGCTACAAAGTGCTGGCTTCATCTCGGATTCATAGCCCTTCTACGGTACAAAGTAGGGCCTGTATTTAGCCTTTATGTGGAATTTTCTGTAACATTTAAAAGAATCATGTAGGTACACTCCTATGTGGGTCATCTGACCTCACAAGTCTTAGGGGTACAGTGGCTGGCAGGATTCTCTGTCAGTGCCCCTAGGGGATGGATATAAATCCACCCATGCTTTCAGACAATCTCCAGTTTATGAAGGACTAGCTAAACTGGGGATGCACAGGATTTAGAAGACAGCCGTCTTCCTGGGGTCAGGATCTGGAAAAGATAGACTGCTCTGTAATTTGTACAACTTGTTGCATTATCTGTAGAAAGGAGCCATGCAGTGACTTATGGGACAAGTAAAGGTCTGTGAGGACACTAAGAAGGGATGGGCTCCTGGCCAAGGGGTCAGAGTGAGAACTTGAGGATTATTATACATTGAGTTATATCCAGAGGGACTCACACAAGTCTGCCTCTCTGGAAAATGGATTAACCTATCTTGTAGCCCTGGTATGGGGCTTAAATAAAGAACATGTAAGATGCTCCCAGCACATGGATAATTAATATACCAGCAGTTATTCGTGTGGCAACTTTAAATGCTTCATGGAAATCTAAGATCCCTTGAGGCATCTCCTGGGGTACCTTCCTCTCTGCCCCTGGTGAGTGTCAGTCAGCAAATACTGTACAAAATCTCCTGGGTCCAGGATAGGTCTGGTCAGCATGACACTTTCCATTCTTGGCCCCATCATTGCAGGGGAAAAAGGACCCTGAGGATCAGAGTTAGAATCCCTTATAGGATGTCCTGGTCATTAAATGAGCCGATGCACTTGCATGATGAGGCATGGTGGGGCACACGTGTGGCATTGAGGCTACACAGCAAAACACACCTTAAAAGTCTCACAAAACCTGCACTGTCTCGGGATTTGGTAGATCATGTGTCCATCAGGATCCAACTATCAATACCAGAAAATGGAAAGATCTCCCATGCTCTTGGGTAGGTAGAATTAACATAGTACAATTCTGTACAATTAAAGAACTTCTGGAGGCATCACAATTCCTGACTTCAAACTCTACTACAGAGCTACAGTAATGAAAACAGCCTGGTATTGGCAGAAAAAAAGACAGGAGGACCAATGTAATCGAATCAAAGACCCGGATATCAGTCCACACACCTGCAAACACTTGATTTTTGACAAAGAAGTTAAAAATATAAAATGGAAAGAAGAAAGCATATTCAAAAAATGGTGCTGGCATAACTGGATATCAACACGTAGAAAAATGAAAATAGATTTATATCTGTCTCCTTGCACAAAACAAGTCCAAATGGATCAAAGAACTCAGCATAAAACCAACCACACTGAACTTCATAGAAGAGAAAGTGGGAAGTACATTTGAATGCATTGGCACAGGAGACCACTTCCTAAATATAACCCTAGTAGCACAGGCACTTAGAGCAAAAATTAATAAATGTGACCTCCTGAAACAGAAGCTTCTGTAAAGCAAAGAAACATGGTCAACAAGACAAAATGGCAGCCTACAGAATGGGAAAAGATTTTTAGCCAACTCCACATCAGACAGAGGACTATTATCCAGAATATACAAAGAACTCAAGAAACTTGACATCAAAAGAACAAATAATCCAATGAAAAAATGGGGTGCAGACCTAAACAGAGAACTCTCAAAGGACTAAAAGACATGGAAATGCTCAATATCCTTAGCCATCAGAGAAATGCAAATCAAAACAATTCCGAGATTCCATCTTACACTGTCAGAATGGCCAAGATCAAAACCACTGATGACAGTTTATGCTGGAGAGGATGTGGGGTAAGGGGAATGCTCCTCTATTGCCGGTGGGAGTGCAAACTTGTATAGCTGCTTTGAAAACCACTATGGCAATTTCTCAGAAAATTAGGAAACAATCTACCCCAAGACTCAGCAGTACTGCTGTTAGGTATATACCCAAAGGAAGCTCAATCATTCCACAAGGATGTGTGCTTAGCTATGTTCATAGCAGCATTATTCATAGTAGCCAGAATCTGGAAGCAACCTAGATGCCCCTCAACCAAAGAATGGATAAAAAAAATGTGGTAGAGTTACACAACGGAGTACCACAGTGTTAAAAAATAATGGCGTCTTGAAATTTGCAGGCAAATGGATAGATCTAGAAAAAAACTATGTTGAGAGAGGTAACCCAGACACAGAAAGACTAATATGTATTCACTCATAAGTGACTTTTAAACATAAAGCAAAGAAAAACCAGTCTACAGGCCACAACCCCAGAGAAACTAGACAACAAAGAGGAGAAAGAGATACATGAATCTAAACTACATGGGTATAGAAAAAGACAAGATCTCCTGAGTAAATTGGGAGTGTGGGGGTCACGGGAGAGGGTAGAAGGGATGAGGGGAGGGGAGAAAAATGCATAACTCAATAAAAAAATTAAAAAAACCAAAGAAGTTACTTCAAATGTGTATGATGTTTTCACAGTGCTTGAACTAAAATCACATCTCCTGAACTACAGACAGCAGCTCAGAGGCTACCACACTAGAGTCATCAGCTCCCTGCAACATGACGGGGCTCCTACAGAAGTCAGCAAACCACAGCTGTGTGGGAGATGTGCCAAGAATGAACAACAGACAGATTGGACTCAGAGCACGGAACAGGGGCAGACATACAGGTGACATGTCTCTTATCAGATCTCATCAGAGGAAATAGGAGAAGGCGCTAGATTATAGACAAACCCCCTAGGTAGGTGTAAGGACCACACTGGCTGTGCACACGCCAGTGTGCCCTGGCTTTTGGACAAGTGCAGAGATAATAACAGCCCTCCCTCGGGGCTGGAATGAGGACTGACAGAATAAAGCTCTTAGTGCAGGGCCTGGCACGTGTTCACCCAGAGTAAGAGCAGCGGCTGCCATTTGACAGCCGTGATTGACAGGAATTTCACCCTAGCAACAACAAGCCCTGGGTAATGAAGGCCACACACAAATCAAGCTCCAGTTCTCATCACAGAACAGAAAACTGAGCGCAATATCCATGTGTAATGTAAAAACGAAAGTACACACTCACCCTGCGGAGACTCAGGTTATAAAATCATTCCTTACAAAGCAATACTAATTTTTCTGCTAAATATGATGAAGTGTCTAGTCTGCAGTAAAGATAGCACCAGGGTTTTATTGGTGTGCGGAAGAAAAGGTAAGGTAAGGTGTATGTTATAGTCTGTTTTAATGCTTTTGGATTTATCACGGAAACTTAGGAGATAATTGCGGCTTTCCCACGATAGTCTCAATTTATGGTCATAGTCTTGTGAGCCATTGTGTCCTCTCAGATGGTGCTCAGCTTTGAGGACAAATGGTATGTTCATCCATGTAATAAAATTCCAAACAGTCAAGATGCTGATGGAAAGTTTGTGAGTCCCAAGGACAGCAAAGGTCCCCATCTGTCCCGCCTTGCCATGGTCAGGAGAGGGTCTAGTCTAGATGGTTGCTTATGAGGTGTCAGGCCTCTGTATAGTTCAGCCACCTCTGCAGGAACGAAGATGGAACTCCGGGCTGCTCTTACTGGTACATTTTTCTTTAGTCTGTATTTTCAACAAAATTCAAACATTATTTTTCCCTCAGGTTGCAGAGAAAAGTCCCACTCTGCCTGTCACATGGGGTCCTGGGCCTCTGCTTCCCACCTGTGTTCTAGCAATAGCAATGCACTGCAGAATGGCGACGCTCCCTCCCTCAACTTTGAAAACAAACATGACAAAATCAAAATGTGACCCTGTTGCCTTGACCATCATCCTATTATCAGCTTGCACATAGTCTACAATAGTAAATATGTCCTGCTATCTGAGAGTTCTGTGCAGGGAGACTGGAGCCCATCACCCCAGAAAGCCAGAGCCGCAACTACGGTCCTAGGGTGACATTAACACATCTCACTGTAACGAGTGAGTCTGTCTCTGGCTAAAAATGTTGTGGACATTATGACCATAGATAAGATTGTAGTCCACTACAGTGATGTAGGCATCATGGAACTGACCACAGCTGACATACCAGTGGATCTTCCATAGCCAGAACCATGGCAGGCAGGGCCACCGTGACCCCCCTTTCTACACTGATTAGATAAAATGAATACTTCCTGCTCTCCCTAAAGGAATCAGATAGCTAAAAGAGTAAGATATTAGTGAATCAAAATACAGTGCAAGGAGAAGAAAGGAGAAGACTAAAACTGGAGGCATCTGGCCCCTTAAGAAAACACAAGTCTTGTTATGGAAACCCAAGTCCTGCTTTGATTCCTGTCTACAATGAGTAACCCAGAAATCAAGTCAGCACCTTTGGGTGGGAACCAGATGCCCTGGC
The DNA here is from genome assembly GCA_001685095.1 of Ellobius talpinus. Taxonomy (NCBI): domain Eukaryota; kingdom Metazoa; phylum Chordata; class Mammalia; order Rodentia; family Cricetidae; genus Ellobius; species Ellobius talpinus. Next base: position 19,182 of record LOJH01000418.1, on the reverse strand, counting down.
TTCATGGGGTGACCATGGTTTAGTGGGATGATAATTTTTTCCCCAGCCTCTGTGCAGCAAAGCTCTGGTGCTCTGCAGAAAGAGGCATCAGGTTAGGAACTGTCTGGACAAAAATGTGCACTGCTATCTACTGACAGTGGATGGCATCTTAATGCTGCCGGTGGAGTTGGGTGGGTTTGAGCCCTTGACTTTCCTGTCTGTAGTAGTTTGGATGTAACTGGCCCCTATAAGCTTATTGGGAGTGGCATTATTAGGAGGTGTGGCTTTGTTGGAGTAGGTGTAGTCTTGTTGGAAGAAGTGTGTCACTGTGGGTGTGGGCTTTGAGGTCTTCTTTGCTCAAGCCTCACTCAGTGTGAAACTCAGACCAATTCCTGTTGCTTGTGAGTCAAGATACAGGACTTCAGCTCCTTCTCCAGCACCACGTCTGCCTGTATGCCAGCATGTCACACCATGATAATGGACTAGACCTCTGAAAATGTAAGTCACCTCAATTAAATGTTTTTCCTTTATAAGGGATGTCATGGTCATGTTGTCTCGTCTCAGCAACAGAAACCCTAACTAAGACACTTCCACTATCTCCTTGCTCGTGGAATATGCAGCCTTACTGTGCTCTGTTACCTCCGTAAACTGGAGCTTGTGATGGCAACTTCTCTCAGCTCCCGGGGAAGGGTGGGGGGGGCAGAAACACCTGCCAAGTACTCAGCTCTGTGGCACCTGCCATGTACTCAGTGCTCAGCAAGTGTGTGTTTGAATGATTTTATAACCATTAAAAGCACAAGCTCCTTGTACCAAAACAACATGCACACTTGAGTATACACACACACACACACACACACAATTTGGTGGTAAATATAACTATGAAAGTGAATCCCATCATTGCTGTTTGACTGAAGTTTCTGCAGTGTAGGTACATGGTGCACAAACCAGGACTGATAATTCTCTTGGACCTGGCAGCATTTTCAAGAAAGGAGCATGGTGCAGTAAACATCAGTCGTCCCCAAACGATGGGTTGGGTTTTTAAGAGTCCCTGCTTCTCTAACGCACCTGGGAGCATAATCTCAGCCCTGAGTTCATATCTGTAATTCGCTCAGAAGACTTTAAATAGCCTAGTTTTCTGGAACATGCTAGGAAGTAACGAGAAATGGATTCTTAGATCAAGTGTTCCCACACATCAGCAGGCATCATTCAAATGCCATTCTATGGGACAGGTATTTAGCAAAGCAAATTTTGGGAAGTGCTGGGCCAGTGGCACCCAGGTGAGGCTCTGCTTATTAGGAGATTAGCCACTGCCTGAACTGAAGGCAACACTCAGACCCTTTTAGGATCTGATGCCATCAAGTCTAACAGTGGAAAGCTAGATCTGCCATGACTTAGGCCTGTCTCCAAGAGACACTGTTTTCCATGAGCTGAGAAATGTATTTCTTTTCTGGGACATTGCGTATGTTTCTGTTTAAACTGTAAGTGACACAATTAACCCAATAAATGAGACCTGACTGCACAATGGGTTTCAGCAGGGGTGTCTTGGGAGACCAGGGATTCTCCCCGCTGTGGACCTTTTCTCTCTCTGTTCTCCTTCCTCCAGAAGTAACACTAGGCATCCTGTAAGGCTAGAGAGATGACTCCGTGGGTGAGGTGCTTGCCACTCAAATGCAAGGACCTGAGTTTCGAATCCCTGGGACTCACATACAAAATCCTGATGAGGCGGTACACATCTGTAATCATAGCACGCCTATGAAAAGATGGAGGCAGAGACTTGCTCTACTGTCAAAACTGCATGCCTCATGCAAGGTGGAAAGAGCGCTAGCCCCTGGAGGTTGTCCTGAGTGCCACACGTGTGCACACAGCATGTACAAGAAGGTCCCACACAAGGCCTGAGCATGGGATGAGAAGCCTGCATTCCAAGAGGCACATTTGTGGACAAGACAATGAGTTGAGTTTGTGGAGGATGGCAGGTTTTCTAGAAAGACAACACTTACTTGTCAAATGCAAAGTTAACCAATGTCGCCCCATCCCTGGAGTGTCTCTGTGATAAATTTGGACAAGCATAGCCTAGTTAGCCATGCAGGCACATTTGGGTCCTATCGTGGGGGATGGCACCCACGGACCTGCAATGTGCCAGTGGATTCCATTCTTGCTGCCAAGCAAAAGTCACCTCTGGATACTGCCCACACCTGCCTGGAATGGATTCCAGATCCCTGTGTGTGAGGAGAGAGGGGAATCTGTGACATATGTCTCTGAAAGACTCCAGACAGACAGAGTTCCCAGCGACTTGTGGCCTAAGGGGAAGATTTCCTTGGGTTCGTACAGAGAAGGCTTTTGGGGTGGCTTCTCTGGAGGAGCCACTTCTGTGGGCACCGATAGCTGTGGGAGAAAATCACTGCACAGCTCTTGGATCATGTGGCCTATTAATCCCCATTTGGCACTGTACAGTGGCGGCACTGCTGAGAGAGGAATAAGACGCCTCAGTGTGAGGAAATCTGGCCGGTGGATGTTTCCAGGCCCTAGGGATACCCGAGGGATGTGTGCAAGGCACTGAGTACCGGTGCATATCCTGGGCTTCACAGCTCCCATCAGATTCTCAAGTAAGGTCACAGCCCAGACATGTTCGGGATGTGCCTGTTGCCTTCCGGCAGGATAAACTGAGACAGGCCAGAAAAACAGATGGAAGAGAAAACCGTCCACCGTCCACAAAACCGACTGAAGACACCAGACCAGGATCCTAACTGGTGGTGCGTGGAGAGGGCATTGTGAGCATGCAAGGAATGAGAGATTCACAAAAGGAAAGCTACACTGATTCAGTATTCAAAACCAGAGTTCCTGCTATGCCAGAAGTCAAGCTAGAACTGCAATAAAGTACAGAAATTCTATTAAAAAGAATTTCCTATTTACATTAGCAAAGAAGACTCAACAGTGAAGTTAAAAAAATAAAAAGAGCCAGGGACAGCAGCAGATAATTCACAGAGCACACTGCTAAAGCCATGCCATGGAGCTTACTGAGCTCCCAATGGCCAGTCCTAGACTTGTGCAGTAACGTTTAGAGCTCGAAACTGACAAGGATACAAGATTTAGAACAGAGAAATTAACTGAGAGTCAAAGCTTTTATCCCTATAAAGAGCCGCTAGATATAAGCTAGTTTGTTATCAGCAATAAAAGGGAAATGACGTTGTAGCAAAATGGAATAAGCATAGCTTAGCTTACTCCTTTTAGTACTTGTATAAAAAGATCATCAAGCAATTGATATAAATTGAAAATTAGAGAAAAAGACTACCTGGTGAACTCTACACTCAAGGCACTACCCAGTGGTGGGTCCTTCTGTGTGCACATATGTGCATGCTAGAGCCTCAGTCAGAATGTATAAAAGGAGCAAAAGAAATAAAAAGTATATACAATCTGGAAATAACTAAATGGCACCAAAGAAATAAAAACAAACACAAGAAAGTCTCCCCTCTGTAGGGATAAGCCTAGGAAGAAGGATGTCTAGAAAAACAATTATTTTGACTATATATGATTTTATTCCTGCTCAATCTGAAGGAACCCCACCTCCACCCCCACTGCAAATGATTGGTGGCATTTCTTTCCCAGAGCAGAGACTGTGGACAGAACTCTTGGTGGACTTCTTACCACTGTAGAGTTCAGATGAAATGGAAGGACCCCCACTCCCTATCAAAGTCAACCTTAAAATTCTATACCCAGAAAAACTACCCTTCATGGATGAAAAAGATATCCTTAGACAAAGGGGTGCTAGTAATATGCCAACAATAGGCTTGCTTAAAAGATACATAGTGAACAGAAGTCTTTCAGGCAGAAATGATAGGATGTAGAACATCAGGAAGGGGGAAGAGCTGAAAGGATCAATATATGAGCACACATAATCAGCTTCTCATTGGTTTACAAACATCTGTTTAACTGAAAGCAAAAATTCCATCGGAAGTGGCTCTTGATGCCCATAAAGGCCACCTAAAATATTTTACATGTATACATGTGTCCAAGTGTATGTATATGCACCACGTGCAAGCCTGCAGAAGTCATGTGGGTTCTGGAAATTGAACCCAGGTCCTCTGCAAAAGCAGTACATGTTCTTAACCTCTGATGTATTTTTCTAGTTTCAAAGGCATGATTTTATGTCATCCATTATTTAAAAATGAGGTCAGTGAGACCTAAAGGCTGGGAATTCTACATTTCTCCTGAAGCAATCAAATACTGGGATAAAGATGGATTCATTTTCAGAGAGCTGTTTTTTCCCATCAAGGCCAATTTTGACCCTCAGGAGACAGCAATAATGAAAACATGATTACAAGTGTAATTGTCGATTGAGAGAGAGGTCAGTGCTGCTGAGCCTCCCACAAAAGCCCAAGGAAATCCCACACAACACCCAGCCCCACATTTCAAAATGCAGAGGAGACAACACTGGATACATGAGCCTCAAATACTAAGAAATGTTTAAATTGAAACAGAAACTGATGGCTCAGGCACACTTATCCGCGGTCGCCTCAGCACCCTCTCAGGAACTGATTAAACTGCTGGACAGACAGAAAATGGAGATGTTGCAGTTTACCTATCAAATAAGCAAAGCTTTGAAGCACAAATCTTTGTCTTTTTCATCATGATCTCGCTGGTATCAATACGAGAACCTAAATACATGCAATATTCTAACCAAACATTTAACTTTGTCTGACCACTTGAAGATTTGTGTTTTGAATCTAATATTTCACTTGAATCTTCCCTAAAGGAACTCCAAATGCATCTGTCTATATCTTCCAAATGAGAACTGTTTATAAAGCAAATGTCACGGCAATCAAACACATCCACTAACTCACTGGTCCTTCACAAGCTATTCTACATCCAAGTGGCACACTGCTGCTTAAGGAACATTTTACAGACTTTGCAATGCCAAGGTATATAGAAACAACTTTACAGCAGAATCACAGGCTGTAAAGCTATGTGCAGAGAATAATCTCAATTATGCTAAAGATGTAATTATACATATATAGAAATAATCCCACAGGAGACTGTAACAATAGCATTTAAAAATGATTCTGTTTCATTATTTGAGTTGCCAACAGGACCCATTACTAGTCTCAAAAATATTACACTTGAAATCCCAGCTTCTTCAGCTGTGTGTCATTAACTCAACATGCAGCAACTGGAAGCTATTTTAAAGCCAACTGCACACTGAACTTGTGGTGGTCTGGCAGTGCTGGCCTGTGTCGCATCCCATGACTTCACTGTAGCCTCAGTTTTGAACATGCAGTGCAAATAATCACACCATATACCACTGACAAACACTGCCAAGGATGCCTCGGCTCAGATTTAAGACTGCTAGGAATTGCCATTTTTCCATTGTACACTGAAGGTTTTCTGCTCTCCCCAAAACAAAGGATTACAGAAAATACAGATTTTTAATATTTTCCTATTATTTCTTACCTATATACCCAGAGTCCTATGAAAATTCCTCCATGTAAAAAGCCTTCACAGTAGAAAAAGTTTAAATCCTGGCTTAGATGATAAATTACACGGGCATGGAAACAATTCTGAATATTTTAAAAATTACTATAGGCATTGTATGTGGGTTATTTCTGAACCATCTTATTAACTGAATTCCATTTCATAAATCAGTATGTTAAACAATTTGTCAAAGTTTACATGTTAGCAACTAGCAGAGCCTGGATTTGAACTTCATCCCACCCTGTCAGCACGGGAGGCATACCTGGGCCTGCCTGAGTGCAGGATTGGCAGGCAGGGGCCTGGCAGGGCCGCTAGGTGCGTGTGGGGCCTGGTGGAGAGGTGGGAGCACTCGCCGAGGTGACTGGGGATGAGGGACGGCTCGAGTGTTGAGGGGCCTGCTGATGTCAATCTTCTGGCTTTGCAGTGACGGCCTGTCCTGCACGGTCAAAGCAGAGAGTCAGTTCTGATGGAGTTTACTCCCTGAGGAAAGAACAGCATTAACTAGTCTACGATCAGTGGGGAGGGGAAATCCACGGTGTCCATATGAAGGACTGTATTTATTTATTTACACCTCAAAATTCTAAAGGAAGCATCCCCTACATCTGAAATGGAGAAATGATTTTTATTTAGATTAAAACAAACAAACAAGCAAGCATGGTGACAGTAGCACTTGGAAAGCTGAGATGGGAGGACTGAGAATTTGAAGCTTGTATTTGCTATATAGAAGATTCTACCTCAGTCAATCATCGATTGGTCAATCAGTCAATCAATCTTCAAGCTGGTTTAAGTTACAAATAGATGAAATAACCTGAAGTACCAAGTATGAAGACACAGACTGGATCACGAGAACATTATAAAGAAGGCATGAGCTCAGTGTGCACAGCTAAGGGTAATTCCAGAACTATCTGCCCCGGAGGCGAGGTGCTAATCACTGGACAATCTTCCCTCGTGTTCGGAAGGAGGACCAGAGCAGGCACAGCATGACCATATTCTTTCTTTATATAAATAACTTTATTGAGGTTTGATTGATACCCAGTTAATTGAATTAAGTGATTTCTTACTCAACTTTTTTCCCCATCCGTGTTTATGTGATTTGAACCAAAGATGCTTTTCACGTACTGGGATTATAGGTATGGGCCACTATGCCTGGTTGACTGATGTTCATATCCATGGAGCTATTATAGCAATTATGACAAGGTCTCCATTACCCAGATGAGCTTACTTGCCACTTCTGCCCCTACCCCTTTCTTTTCCCCAGACCTTGGCATCCTCTTTGTATCATTCTAAATGAGTTTTTATGTTTTAAAGCTGCATAGAAATGGCACCATAGAGTAGGTGCTCCTTTTCTACCTGGGTTCTCTGGCTTGGAATGGCTACTTTGAGCTTTACCCCTGAGGTCATGTGAGTCGGTGGCTGACTCTGTCTTCTTGCTGAGTAGCAACCACTGTGTAATATGCCACTGTTAATCCTTTCACCTGTTGACAGGCCTTTGGGTCATTTCCAGTGGTTAGATCTTGCTTTTGGCCCCCATAAAACACACCTTTGTAGCTGGTGGTTCCAGGTTTGGAGATGAAGGGAGGCACATTTACTGGGAGCGATGGCTTCCCTTTTAGAAGTCCAACCTCTACTTTTTAGACCAAGGGAAGTAAAACAATATATTGCCTGCTGCATTGGTGAAAATATTCTTTTCAGTTATTTCTCATTTCGTGGCACCTGTCTTGTTTCCTGTTTCAATTTGCCCGAGTTTGCCTCAGTCAGACACTGTATTGCTATAACAGAGTGCCTGGTGTGAGCAGCTTGGAAGGAAGGAAGGTTTAGTAAGGCTAATTAATGGCTTCAGAGGTTCAGTCCACAGTTGCCTGGCCCCACGCCCCTAGGCAGAACAGCAGCATAGAAGTGTATGCAGAACCTTTGGATGGACAGGTAAACAGGAAGGGAGGAAGTGGCAGGGGACCAGTACAGCCTTCAAATCCCCTCTTTCTGCCTTGGGATTGACCTCCTTCCAGGAGGTTCGACTTCCTGAAGTTTCCTCCACATCACCAAATGGCATCACCACCCAGAGGCCAAGTATGCAACACATGGGCCAGTGTTGAACTCACATCCAAACCATAATGGAGTTCAATATTTAAGAATTCTTGTGGATAAGCAAAACATTGAGGCATTGGGGAACCACTGACCACTGGATACGCAGGACAAGGATATAGCTTTTTCAAAGAATGGAGTAGGCATGGATTCCACAGTCCTGGGCAACACTTAGGTCAGTAGAACTTAGACCCAGTCCAGAAAACTCACCTAGGCACAGCTGGAAACAGGAGTCTGCTCTGGCTGCATTCCCAGTGTGGCTGCTGAGAGCCTGGCAGGTCTAGGTCACTAAGTTTAAGACTTGGTTTGTATCCAAATACAGCACAATATGGGGACATTGATTGCCTTGTGAGAACCTTTTAGGGACCTCAGGCGATTACTCTGGGGCCTACCTCTGGGCCCTGACCATTGCAGGGGCAGTGAGGTATGGCTGAACCAAGTGTGCTGACTAAGCATTTCACAGGTTTCCCAGGCAACCTTGTTCTGTAAAACTCATGCCTTTACAGCACACCACGTCCTTGTGTGACCTACCTTGGGGGTGTTGGGATGTGGTGGCCGGCTCATCAGCAGGCCTTTTCCGAGGGTGGGGTGAGCCTGGCCAAGGTGAGAACCACTGGGTGTCCGAGAAGGGTGCACACACCTGCAAGGCAACTCAACATTTGCTAAGTAAGGACTTGTCCTTGCTGTAATTCCTCATCTCCTGTTCCTACTGATATGTGTGTGTATGTATGTATGTATGTACCTTCTCTCTCCTCTCTCTCTCTCTCTCTCTCTCTCTCTCTCTCTCTCCATGGCCAATCATGCAGGGGAAAAAAAGCTCTAACATGCCTATAAGTTGAACATGAATGTTAACCTCTGCTCTCCGGCCACTGATCTATCAAACTAGCTAGCCGAAGATCATAGAGACTTAGCTTTGGGTGCACAGGGGATGTTTCTCATGAAGCTGGCCTTTCAGCAATAGTGTCTCCCAGCACATTGGGGCCCGAAGCCCTGCCATCTGAGGAACACATTCCAGGGTCCGCATGCCTTGTAAAAAATGCTAATGCGAAGATGAGAGCAGACCTATCCATGGAATTCACCAGCACCCCGCTTATTTATATAATGGGCGGCACATAGTTTGAAAGGAGAGTCAAAGAGACAGCTGGCCTGGCAGACATTTACAAAAGCCAAACAAATCAAATCAACCCAAAGACCCAGTGTTACTATCCAGAAAATCTGCCTCCCTCCCTGGCTGAGGGTGACGCAGCGAGAAGCCGTCATTTCTTGAGAGGACATACCTCAGCTTTTCTATGGTGGTTTTCTTATGTGTGAACAGCAGCCGCATCAAGGTCTTCCTTTTGAGATACACCACAAATCCAGCAGCCAGCAGACACAGGATGCTCACCAGGATTCCTACAGTCAAGCCCTGGTTATCTGAAGCAAAACACATTTGGCTCAGGGGAGGAGGCCATTCCAATAAAATACAGAAGACATCACACTGTGACATTTATGGCAGAGCAAGCTCTAAAGGAACAAACAGAACCAGTGCACGTAAATCCCTGAACGACATCCTAATAAATTAGTCTCTCTTCAAAGGTCATGCTGGAGTTCTGGTCTATGCCACCATTATTCATCTGTGATAGCTGTGGAATTTACTAGTGCAGGGAGATGGTCTGGTAGGTGGGACCCTGGCTGGACCACACAGATTCCCCTAGGCAGAGTGGACTCAAGCTATACAAAGTACCAGGGGACCATCTTATCAGGATTGGGGGCTCCCAAAAGGTCATCTTTGACCCCTTCCCACATATACTTGATTCTAGGCTCCTTTCACACTCCAGTTGGAGTTTACTTTTGTCTTTCATCCCTTTATCTATTCTTGATTGAGACTTCATCTTGGGGCATCTCAAATTAGAGAACGAGAAAATAAAAAAACAGCACCCTAAATGCAGCTACCCTAGATTTGGTTTTTGTCTGTTAAGGACTTTATACTGCCTTTGGGGTCAAGCTCCTTATTGTTGGGAGAATGCCCATGCATTCTTTATGAAATTTTACCTGTGGGGCTGAGGCTGGGCCCATAGCTCAGTTCATAGAGTGTATAGCTAACATTTAGGAAGCTCTAAGTTTGATCCCCAGAACGTCACAAACCAGATGTGATGGTGTACACACCTGTGACCCTAGCACTTGGGAGGTAGAGGGAGCAGGAGGATTAGAAGCTCCAGGCTATCCTTGGCAACATAACAAATTTTAAGCTAGTTTGAGATTTAAAAAAAATTGTTTTTCCTTTTGTAATTTGATTTAGCACATGTGGGTAGGAGAACACGTAACCCATCAGGCTACCTCCTGACTGCAGTGAAAGCCAGAGGTAATCTGGGAGGTGCTAGGAATCACAGGAGGCTTCTTTGGAAGCTCATCAGAATGGTGAAGTCCTGGGGAACAGGGACTACTTAACTAGTCTGTATGTCGACCAGGGATGTTCAGGTCAAATTGCATACCCTAGGGTGTTCAACAGTCCCTGTAGACTGCTGGGGAGCCAGACTTACCATCTTCAGTGCTCAGCTACTGCTAATCCAAGTAGCAGCTGCCCCAGCTCTGGGCACAATGTCTTGGCACCCCACCCTGTACTGTACTTTGTCCTCAACCAATGAGTCCTATGGGGCCTACCAGTACCGTCTTCCTCCAGCCATCTGCATGACTGGAAGGGCACCATTGCTGGGCTCTTGTCAACTGACATTCCTCCTAGGCTTAGTAGCAGCCCTGAGCTTCAGCTAAACTCTGTTGCCTCATCTAAGTAAAAAATGACCAGCAAGAATCTCAAAAGGGAATTTTCAATCCCTTGCATCAACCTTACATCTTAAAGTGATCCAATCAAGTCCTGCCAGACCCTAAATGGCATCAGGATTGCCTGTTGCCATAGATAGCAGTGCCATCTGCTGAGCTGTCCAGCCAGTGTTCCAGGAAGTATCATGACTCTACTGTCCATTCTGTATCCTGGGAGTTGTGACTGTTATCCTATCCTGCCCCACCCTGTCCCCAGGCCTTGGCACAGCCAGTTCTCTGTATTTGCAATCTCTCTACACGATAGATGACTCTCTTCTGAGACAGGGTCTCAGAGTCCAGGATGGCCTGGGATTTGCTATGTAGCCTAGGATAGCCTTGAACTCTGATCCTCCTGGCTCTACCTTCCCATTGCTAGGATGACAGGTATGTCATACTGGGGATTAAATTTAGAGCAGTGGTTCTCAACCTTCCCAAGGCTACACCTCCTTACTACAGTTCCTCATATTGTGGTGACCCCTAGCCATAAAATTTTCATTGCTTCATAACTGTAATTTGCTATTGTTATGAATCATAATGTAAATGTCTGATATGCAGATGTTCTTTTTTATTTTTAAAACAAAATTTTATTTTAGATACCAATTCCAGTTCCCTCTCCCTCCCTTCCTCCTGCTCCTCTCACTCCCATCTACTCCTTAGAGAGAGTCAACAAAGTCTGTCACATCATTTGAGGCAGGACCAAGGCTCCTCCTGCTGTATCTAGGCTGAGGAAGGTATCCCTCCATAGGGAATGGGCTCCAAAGAGCCAGTTCAAGCATTAGGGATTGCAGATGTTCTTAGGTGAGCTTCATGAAAGGGTCATTCAAACCCAAAGGGTAGTGACCCACTGAGCTAGGGCCTCATGCACCCTAGATAAACACCCAATTGACTAGGCTCCAACCTTAGCCCTCTCAGTGATTTTCTTATCTCTGCTTCCCCAAGGCTGGGATTACAAACATGCACTATCACGCTCAACTTCTCCTGTGGGTTCTGTGGATTCACACTCAAGTACAAGTGGCCAGCACTTTAGCAGCTGAGCCCTCTCTGGTGGTGACCATTCTCTTTATTAAGAGGTAGCTGTCATACTTTTGCTGTTCTTGTTCCTCTCTCTCTCTCTCTCTCTC
>LOJH01000417.1:46961-59622 GCA_001685095.1 Ellobius talpinus | reverse complement strand
GACAGGCTCCAAAGCTACAGAGAAACCCTGTCTCGAAAACAAAACAAACAAACACACAAAAGACTCCAGGAAAGGGTCAGTCAGCTATCCTGCCCCTCTGGAGGGAGGAGGGGGCTCTCCTCCTGTGCCTCTGCCTCAGTGCTCAAGGTGGCTCAGCGCCTTGAAAAGTTTAGTGCTAGGTGATCGCACTTGAGCCTTTTCTGTGGCTTCTGGCTTCTGTGCTGCCTTAGGAGACAGACCATGTTCATCTAAAAATATTTCTTTAGGTCATTATATTTATTAGAAAGGCTGTTTGCTGTAGGGTAGGGCTAGTACAATCCCAGTAGATGCAGTCTGACCTAGAAGATCAGCAACAATTGCAGTGGCCTAGCTTCTGTCTGTCACTGGCAACTGCCACATGCATCCTTCTTGGCAGCAGTTAATGTTTCTTGTGCTCTTATCTCACTGTCAGAATTTGATCATAAATGAGATCAGAATTTGATCATAAATAGCCCTCCATGCCAGGTCTCTCTGATTCCAGAAGAACCTCCTATCCCATGGTCTGTCCTTACACTGGAGCAAAGGAATTCAGTGAGCAGTAATTTAGGTTTCCATGAAACCTTCTTGGGTCTTGGGAAGGGGAGAGAAGTGAGTCATCTGGAAAAGGTCTTGAGATACTGCTAATACAGTCTGGGCCTTGCTACACAGTAGACTATGCAGCGAAGGCTACCGTCTCCTCTTCCTGGCCCCAGTCTCAGGGCTGACTGAAGAGGAAACCTCCACTTCTCTAGTTTTTCAGACTGAGAGTGGAATTGTTCCTGGCAACTGTCTCTCCGTCATATGTCTTGGTCTCCTTGTACACAGAGATAAATGGGTGGGGTCGAGACTGCAAGACATCCCTGATCAGAATGTGGATACCCAATGAGATGCTCATGGATCCCACAATGACCAGCCCAGTTCCACCAAGGATGACCAGAGCAAGAGACACCTGGTAGCGCTGCCGAAACAACCACAGACTCATCCATCCTAGAGGTAGAAGGCGGAAGAGGGCCAGCGTGGTCAGGGTAGCCCAGCTGATTACTCTGAAGGCCAAGGATGAGGCCTTATGGGAAAGTAGCAGAAGTTTCCGAAGATGCAAACAGATGGAGTTCAGCTCCAGAAGTAGAGACACCACAGCAAAGCCCACAAAGTGGCTAGACAGAACTGCAGTGCTGAGGCAGCTCACTACCTGGGGACAAGGTTCAAAGTCAGACTTTCATATGACCTGTGCCTATTGAGTCCCAGGATCATGACCCTAATCCTTTCACTGAGGACACGAAAGCATTTTGGAGGACTCCCTCTAAACCTGACTTTCCTGATGACCCATGTCTATGCCCAGAGGCTATTTCACCCTGAACCTAGACTGTTTGCACAGCACACCTCAGCTTTCAATCCTGGCTTTTTCTGCCTCCTTCCCACAGCCTATACCATGACCCCACCTCTCAGCAGCACTCTGCATCAATGTTTTCATGACCAGCTGGATGTTTATGGGGATCCAAACTTCTTCCGTAGTGCCCAGACTCCAAATTGTGGCTAGCAGTCAAAACCTACTTCCAGTTCAGTCCAAGACTGGGAAGATGGGTTTACAGGGGGCTTTATGGGAAAGACAGAGGACAGAAGGCTGAAGAGGGGCTGGGTTCTAAACTAGGGAGTGCTTCCTTTCTGTCTGGCCTCTCTCTTCAGTGTCTCACCACCAAATGGTGACAGAGAAGGTCCCAGGCCTGGGCCAAGTTCCGATTCCACAGCATGTCAACTCCATCTGCCAGGAAATAACCTGTGGGCATGGCAGAGGATTATTAGGGTCCTAGCTCAGAGCAAGGCCTAGAGAAGAGTCTCAAGTACCACTTTCCTCCGGTCCTAATCCCTCACAGCAAACCTCCACCAATATGGGCTCCATTCGAAAGTGGGGGGAGGGATCTAGGATTCCTGTTCCAGCACCGCCTTCTGGGGCCCAGCCTCTCTGTACACTCACCCACTGACACTGCTACTAGGACCACTGCCCACGATGGGTGGCCATGAATCGGGTCGATGACCATCTGAGGATACAGCCATAGCCTGGGGAAGACGGGGGAGCTAGGGTTAATTTCTCCAAGACCTAGAACCATTCTTCCCTTGGTACTCTCACCTGTCTGCAACCCAACCCAGCTCCAGACTTTAAGACCTCACATCTGTTCTAAAAGGTACCCACCCAGTATTCCAACCTCAGTCTTCCATGCTCTCATCTCCACCTCCACCCCTCAGTGCTTCATCAGTCCCCAAGTTCCGCACCCGACCAGCGCCCCTGCTCCAGAGAGAAGGCTGTGCATCAGCGAAACGAAAATGTTCCACCACATCCAACGGTCTCGAGCAGTTTCCGGGGTGGGCAGCAGCTGCAGTCCCCAGTGCAGCCCCCGAAATGCCGCGAAGGAGGCACCAACCACAAGGAGTTCCCAGGATGCCATGGTCTAGCAGGTCAGCTAGGCTTCAGTTTGTGTCTTTGATCCCAGTGCCTGGTGTCCGGGACCTCGAAGGGCCCCCCCCAGCGGAGTCGGGATCTGGCTGTTGCCGGGGGCTTGCTCGCCTGTCTTGCCTTTCCAACCTGTTGTAACTTTCCCTAGCTTGTCCACGCCCATATCCCTCAGCTGGGCAAGTGATTGGTGCAGCTGTGGGGCCACTACCTGTGGGGCCACTACCCGTGGAGCCATAGAAGCGATGGCGTCCTGCCCCTGCTGGGGGATTGCGGTTTGGGGGCTCCCAGGCATCAAGTTCGGCAACCGAGCTCAGAGGCCTTCCTGCACAACACTAGAAGTCTCTTCCAACGCCACGAGTCTCCAACCCCCTCAGAGTTCCAGAAAGCAATTTATCTAGCCTTACCTGACAGGTCTGGGGCTCCGCCCACTAACTTTCACCTGCTCTGGTTTACCTCTTCTCTCACCTACTGGTCATCCTTACCCAGTCGTGAAGGTAGAAGGGCAGCGCACCCAAGCCCCAAGGGCCCAAACCTTGCACTACCTCACCTTTAACTGAGAGCATGGCTAATTAGGCAGAGGTGCCCTCTGCCCATCTGTAATTCCCTTACATAGTACTCCCCAAACGGGAGTGTCCTGTTTTGGAGCAGTCCATTGAGGGATCCCTTCCCGAGTTTCTGTCCCCAGATGCTGGGGATCTTTACTAGGCAGGGGAGACACAGGAAATCCCTACCACATACTATTCTCCTCCCCTCCCCAAGCCTCAAGAAAAAGGCCGACTCAAAAGAGATCAACACCCGCGGTAGCAACCCTAGACGTTTGGCCTTAAGAGGAACATTCTCTCCAAACCTGAATTCCCTGAAGAGTGACTGGTTTGGAGCATTTTCCTTCTTTCTTACTCTGAGCCACACCTCCTTAGCTGACTGACAGCCAGAAGTCAGAGGAACGCTTCCTGTATGCAGAGCAAGTGGGTGGATTCAGAGAACTAAAGAATGAAGCTCACAGGGCTGACTTCAATGTGGCAGGAGCACCTGCCTAGCTTGTACAGGGAAGGCCCTGGGTGTGATTCCCAGCACCCACCCCACCCACACACACGTTCAAGAAACAGTAGGTGTCCCAACAAACATTTTCACCAGGGCACTAGATACAGCCCATCCTCCTACACCCAATTCTCCAAAATTTAAAAAAATTACATCGAGGACTTGGAGAGAGGGCTCTAGTGGCTGGGAACATTTGCAGCTCTTCTAGAGGACCCATGTTCAATTCCCAGCATCCGTATCAGAAGGCTCATAACAGCATGTAACTCCAGCTCTGGAGATGTCATGCCCTCTTCTGGCTCCGCAGACACCCACACTCAGGTGCCCATACCCCCACACAAGCACATAATATAAATCTTCTTTTAATAATTACACAGAAGGGGTGAAGAGATTTGTGGCTCAGCAGTCAGCACTGGCTGCTCTTGCAGAGGACCTATGTTTGATTCCCACCACCCACGAGGAAGCTCACAGCAGTCCAGCAGTCTAACTCCAGGTCCAAGAGAATCTAAATCCTCTGCTGGCCTCTGGAGGCACCAGGCATGAGAAGGGTGCATATACATGCATGCCAGCAAAACACCCATACACATAAAAGAGTAAAAACTTAAAACTTATTTATCTTTTGCAATTTATTTAACATATAAAAGCAATATACAATTAGTATAGACAACATAGAATGAGAAAAAACAAGGGGGAAATTCACAATTGTTCTAACCCACCATCCAAAAATAACCACTCTAAACATTTTGGGTCTACTTTCAGTCTCTTCTTAATCTATGTATTACAAGTATGCACTCATATTTTAAAAACAGATTGTTTAAAAACAAAATTAAGGTCACAAACTCACACTTTTAATAATTTTTTAATATTCAAAGAGCACTTTTCTTTCCAATTTTTCATCTACATGACTTTGGATGGCCGTGCATAACTCTACCATCGGGATGAATATAACTCACTTAAGCAATCCCCTCCTGCAAATTTTCATTACAGCAGAAAAGGAATGGATTTCCAAATAAGCAGTAGCTTTCTATTTTTCTCTACTGCAACCCTTAGATGAACATTTTATAAGCAAGTCCTGATTTTAAGATACAGTTCTAAAACACAAAATTACAAGGCCAAAAGACATCTCTTCCAGTGTTTGATACTGCCACAATGCACAGGAGTTTCTTCTGGCTTTCATTTGTCTACCATGATCAGGGAAAAACGCGTTTAGCCAGGTCTGCCTTCTTTTAATTACTAATGAAGACTTTTTGTTTTTGAGACAGAGTCTCAGGTAATCCAGGCTGGCTCAGAACTCTTTGTGTAGCAGAGTCTGGCTTTGAATGTAGGATCCTCTTGCCATCACCACCAGTGACTGGGATTATAGGCCTGTGCCACCACGCCCAGTTTTAGGCAATGCAGAAGACAGAACCAAGGCTTTGGGTACCTTAAGCAAGCATTTAACCAACTGAGCTACAGCCTCAGCCCAAAATACGTTTTTCCATAGTGCTATACATTTGAATCCCTCTTTGAATTTGCTATGTATTTCCTTTCAGAGGTGGCTCATGCTCCTTGTGGGTGCTTATATAGAAACTGCAGGGTAGAGAAGAGCTGGGACCATACTTCATTATGGCTCTTCATCTCCAAGGGAGGTAGGTCTGGAGAGGCGATGGCGGTAAGTTTGTCTTTCACGGAGGTTGGCTGTTCTCTTCCCTCGTGTTCTTCAGGCTTCTCTGTGCCCCTCTGACCAATGTCCGGGAGAGGCCCTTGTGGCTCCAGGCCAGGTCCTTCACTGGTCTTCTGCCTGCCTCTGTTTGCAGGCTGCCCTTCCTCACCTCTGAGGCTCCATGTTGGATGAAGATAGCAGAGCCATGAAGCCAGTGCTGGAGGGACACACTGTGGCCAGTGAAGTGAGGAGGGAAGAAAGCCGTGTAGAGGGACAGAGCAGGCTTTGTTGCAGGGCATGAGCAGACTCGGCCTCCCCACCCCCTCTGCTGAGGCCCTCACCCATCCTACCCCTCATCTCAGGCTGCAGCAGAGTTGGGTTGTGTGATCTAGTCTCCCCTATGACTTTCAGTTTCTCATAACTGGAGACTGGGCTAGAACTCCTCCTCCTGCCAAACAGAACAAACGGCTTCCTGTAGCCCCTGAACCCATCTTCTGCTAGGGAGACTAGGCCAAAGGTGAACCACAATCAGAGCCCAAGCCCAAGCATGAGAATGCATCAGGCCTAGCGGCAGCAGAAGGGACTCCTGTCCATCGAACCTGCTTCCCCTGATGGCTGCAGGAGACAGTTCCTTCCCTGCACAGCACTGAGCTGAGTCTCACTATCCTGGAAAGCAAAGGCAGGGAATAAATGGCAGCAGTTGCTAGGACCCAATCAGGAGCTGTGGTCTGTCTTTGAGTGGAGGGGAAACCTTGGGTCACTCTTGTATGATGAGCAGCCAGCACAGGTCTAGCTTCCCACTAGCTCCTTGCATTGGTCTTAACTCTACCCTTTCCCTCCACCCGAATCCTGAGAGCTGGCTTAGTCAGGGCGTGGAGGAGGAACAGCAGTTAGGATGAGGAGCTGTTTGGTTTCCACTCACAGGAAGAGAGGAGCCTCGGCTCTGAGTCAGCACAGGTGGACTTCTGATGCCCTCCTGCCTACTCATTTATGGTATTCCCCATTGCACAGGAGGAGAAAGAGACAGGTGTAAGACTCCCATAGAGGTAAGTACCCCTAAAACCAAAATGTGGACCAATCTAAAAAATACAAAGAAAGGTAAACGCACAGATGACTATTTAGATCAGAATTTTGGTGTCACCTTTCCCATGAGTACATTTCCTTTTGGAGCTTGTATGAAGGGAAAGTTGGGGGGTGGGGAGAGATAAGAAAGGCAGGCCTACAAGGAAGTTTTGTTAGACAGGTAGACAGACTTTCCTTCTGTTTCTTCCCACTGACACAAAGATCAAGTAACATGGGGAGGTGGAGCCACCTAGTCCCCGACTTAGTCAGGGACTTTAACCTGAACCTTTTGCTGGGCCAGTGTAGGTAAAGGCTCCCCAGAGCACCAGAGTTTCCCTTCCCTAAAACCATAACCCCAGCTGTGAGCCCTTCCCAACCCCAGTTCTGTCACCTTCCAGATGATAGGCAAAGAAGCCGCTCCTCCTCTTCCTCCTCGAAGCCAGGGGCAGAGGGCAACAGTTCTTCAACTGGCAGCTTTAGCTGGGTCAGGACATAAAGCTTGCCACTGAAGAACTACTGCGGCTCAGCCAGGTGAGGGTGTGGGAGGCACAGGTTCCTAAATGGAAGGGAGGAAAAACAGGAGAGCTTGGAATAGGGCTGGGTAGCAGCGACAGTGACCCACTAGCTCTAGTTGACTTTCAATACCTTCTAATGAGGGGCTCTTGAGTGAGAAGCAAGAGGCTTCTAAATGCATTTGTCTTGCCCGGCTTTACAGGCACTAGCAACCCCTGGCAACCAACTGCGGACTCCAGCATCTTCAGCATTCAAAGGGCAAGGTCTAGAATCCAGGAACCAAATGAAAAATTGTATTTTGGGTCCAGAGCTGTGAGTTCTGTAATCAGCTTGACTGATTTGCTCCTATAATGAATTCAGCTGGAAGGAGGGTTTGTGAAGGGTGAGAATGGGGGGAGGGCTAGAGTTTGGAAGGTCAGCAGGGGATCTGAGGAGTATGAGGGAGAGGACAGCTGACCACTGGCACGAGGGGAGGGAGGCATGGGCAGGGTGGCTGGGCAGCTTCCTCAGGACTCTGAGATGCCAGGCATTCCGCTTGCACATTCCGGGTACATCTGGTATGAATTCCAGGCTGTCTGCCGGCCCCTCCGCGTCTGAACTTTGTTCCAAGTTCCAAGCCCCGCCCCCACAGTTCCAACGCATGAATCAGCAGGAAAAGCCAGGGCCCTGCAGCATGGCCCAGGGAGGGGGCTGGGGGCGTGGCAGGCTAAAAGGGCTGAGCTGGAGAGGTGGTTCTGCACAGGCAGTCCAAGGGCATGGCCATTGCCCAGATGAGGGGCCAAGGAGATTTTGCCTTGGGATTTTTATATTCAGGGATGGAAAGATTTCAATGGGGTGGGAGATTTTCAAATTCCAAAAGCCTCTTGGGAAGCACAAACTTTGTGGTATCTTCCTTCTCTTAGGTGATCAGTTTCTGTCCACTCTTCTCTGCCCGAGATGGCTCTGTTCAGCTACAGGGTTCATTGGCTGCTGAGAGTTTGTGCCAAGCAGGTGCCCTTGGCTGCCGGGCGGGGTGGGCCCAGGGCACTGACCCTCTGACCAGCTGCTCCATCAACCCTCTGGCACCATGACAGCTTCTAGTCTACTCTGACAGCCAGGATGACAGGCCAAATGAGTTGGAGGCTAAAACTAAGGCCAGAGGGAGGTGGGGACGTTAGCCTCGCCGGAGGCTGTGGGGAGGGGCCAAGAGTTGGCCAGGAGGTGGGGAGAGAGGGAGCCCAGCGATGACTAACCCAGGCGCCCCACCCAGCCAGCCGGCTTCCCAGGCGGTCATGGCCAAGCCGGGGCTAGGGGCCTCACCACCGGACATACTGGGGGGAGGTGCAAAGGTGACCTTCTCTCTGTCCAAGACGGCCAGTTAGACGGGGGGGGGTGCGGGTAGAGTTTCCAGGCCCTCCTCCTGTCCGCCCCCCCAACCTCCGCCCAACCACGGTGAAACCCTAACCTTTGGGTTGCATAAGGCCTCCGCACCGCCGCCCCCTACTCCTTTCCCCTCCCCCTTACATAACATCCCCGGGAGGGAACGAGAGGAGGGGCTGGCCCGCCCAGGGACCCCTTCCCTGCCAGGGACTTGAAGTAGCCCTGCCCCAGTCAGCGCCGGTAGAGGCAGTGCACCTCCACACCAGTCGCTCTCCTAGATTCTCCCCAGGCTAAATGGTCAGCTCCCGGATCCTCAAACCTGAGGCCGTCGGGGTTAGACGCCCCCAGCCCTTCGGCCTCTTATCTTCTTCCCCAATTACCTCTCCAGACCTTCTGCCACGATTCCTGTCCGGGACCCTCTCTTTAAACGTCCAGACACACTACTCGGGCCAGTCCAGGCCCCTTTCCCGGGAGGGTCCCCGTCCCCGCCGCCCCCTCTCCCATCCCCCAGAAGGGCAGGGTGTGGTCGCCAGGACCCTACTTTCCCCCATTACCCTGTTACCTCGATTTCCCCAGGAATGACCGGGCCCCTAGATCACACCCACCTGATGCTGGGTGTGGGGCTTGCTGAGGACAGGGGAGCAAAATCACTACGTCCTCTCCGCACGGCCGACCGCTCTGTCTCTTCCCAGCGCCCAGCACACACCGGCTCCAGTCTCCGATCAGCTGGCGGCGTGGTGACGCATGAGCTACGAAGGCATCTCCCAGGGCCAATCACAGCCTACTGCTGGGCAACGTGACCACACCCACTCGGGGGGCGCCAGCACCTCTGCTTACTCCCGCCCCTCCCGGCGTCTGGGCTCTGATTGGCAAGGAGGCCACCCCCTCGCCCGGAGGGACAGCTCTAAGCCACGCCTAACAACTCACCAGCTGGCCAATAGCTGAAAAGGTGTGGCAGGCCCTCGGCCTAGGCCACTTGCTTAGACCAGCTCTACGTCAAGCCACAGTTTAAAGAGCAGAAGGAAGTGAAGGCGTGTGCTTTTGCAGTGCATCTTGGTCAATGAAGTTCTTTACGGTGACACTCGGCTTCCCAGAATGCAGCGCGCTCTGTGAGTTGGCATTTTTAAACAGATCTCTGAATCGGTCGCGGGGAAGTCCTTAAAGGGCTAAAGCCCCTCCTTCTTGGAATTTCTTTTAGAGAACCTCAGAACTGATTCACCAGCCTCCACAGAAGGCCTAAGTTAAAGAAAGGTGGAGCTCGCGAAGCAACAGGAGTGGGCAGAGCTGAAGTGAAGATGGAAGTCAGCCACCGATGCAACCGAACTCCCTAGGGCTTCGGGGTATAGGGACGACTGTCACCCGCACAGCCCTAGTCTTCTCTAGGGAGCTAGTGTACCCTTCGTGGGTCTAGCGAAAGGAATCTGTCTCGTCCTAGTCGCCGAACAGCCCACGGCTTCTCAAGGGGCAGTTTCCTAACAAAGGATTTATAACACAGCCCTCACTTTAGAGAGAAGGCTTCTGTTTAGAGATTAGAGGAGGATATGTGGCAAAGTAATACCAGCCAGAAACCCCATCGTCCGATTAACACCTAGTCAGTCCCACCCTCCAAAACGCTTCACTGACTCAGGCCTACTTTAGGGAAGTGATTTCAAAGGTGGAGACCAATGAAGAGGCTGCTGCTTCCCCAGGGGCCAATCAGAGTCTGAAGAGCGGGGGATGGGCAAAAACTGAAATGAACCCAATGACTTGGCAAAAGCTGCTGAATTGCTTATTTAAAGAGACAAGCCTGGGACCACCTCATCACTGCCTCCTCACCCCCAAAGAGAAACTTCTGGCTTGGGGTTCATGACTTTTGCATCTCCAAATTGAGGGTGCGGGCAACTGAGGCGGACAAATGAGAGGGGAGCTGAGGTAGTTACTGCGTTAAGTATGGGCTCCACTAGGTGATTGCTAGCTCCTTCAAACTCAAGTCTTCGTTCAGGACATTGTGCCTTTAAGGAGACTTCCTGTCTTCCGCCCTAGTAACAGCTGATTTTTCGACCCCAGGGGAGCGTCAGCCTTAACCACATCCTCCTCCTCCTCCTCCTTCTCGCCTGTCCTTCTCCATCTCCTTTTCTCTGACACCCCCCCGCATGGGTGGTAAGGGAAGGTAATGGAACCCCAATCATGGGGTGGGGGCGTTATACTTTCCTGATCTTTTCTCTATCACTCCAGGATTGCCACCTCCCCCAGCATCTTAGTTTTTCAGAGTTCGGAGGAAATTGGAACCAGAGATATTTCTTGTCAGCACAGTGAGTTTGGTGAGGCCACTCTTGGGGAGCCTGGTACGTTCGATTGCTAGCTGAGTGTGGGTGCTCCAGTAGGCTCCTGGGGATGGTACAGGGAAACTGAGCCCAAGGCTAGGGAAAAAGAAAGGTTGTGGAAAGCAAGCCTGGTGGATCAGAACACTGTTTCCTGTGTCAGCTGCCCCTAACTCGCTGTTTCAGTTGCTCTTTCTCCTCCTAGGTCCGGTAGCTGATCGGGTCTTCCTGCCTTGGTCTGCTTACTCCATTTCTAACTTCTTAGGTGCCACATATCTTTTACTTTTAGCCCACCCCCTCCCTCTGGAAACGTGCCAACATTTTGTTAGCTCAGGTACTGCAGGTGAAACACACCAGTCCTGGAAGCCAAGGCTGTCTTCTGGGAATTCCTACAGGAAGACCCAGGTAAATATGTTGCCCCAGCTCTGAGCTGGGAGTCAGGGTCACTCCAGGACAAACTTAGTGTTCAGTCCCAGGACTGACTTGGCAGGGTTGGGGGAAATTGAGTAGGGCTCTGGCCGAGCTTGGAAGAAAGAGGAGTCTCAACAGGCTGCTCTATTCTCCATTATCCCTAGCATAAGAGTCCCATTCCCTCCTCACTCAAGACCCCAGTGGTTGCCCTTCTGCACTTTATCCCGCTCTCTAACCTCCTCTCACCGACCTCAAGGCCAAGAGCACAGTTTCAGGTTGAGATTTCTCAAGCTTAGCACTATTGATATGTTGAGCCAGATAATTTCTTATGTAGATGGCTGCCCTGTGCTCAGTAGGAAGGTCAGCACTACCCTGGCCTCTATCCTAGATGCTAGTAACACACAATCCCGATCCCAGTTATAACTAACAGAAATGTCCCCAATTTTCCTCTGGGGAGTCCAAATCCACCCTTGCTGAGGAGAACTGAATCAGGCAAACATTCAAATTCCAGTGCTGACTAGCAGTGAGTGTAGCAATATTTCCTTCATCTATAAAACAGTGTAAATAGTAAATAATAAAGTATGGTTTCGTGTAAGGTTTTAAGAAGGAAATGTTTGAAATCACTTAGCACAGTACCGATCCACCAGACCCACAGTTGGCACACTCACTGCCAGCTTCTTTCTTGCTGACCTCACTTGGCCTGGGCTGGTGGCCCACAGGCAGCTGCCATTTCCCCTGGTGACTAGCCAAAATGGGTACTTCTGGAAACACGGTATTGAAGTAGGCAAAAGGAGTAGCTAATTCTCAGCCCCATATTCCCCAAAGCCCAAGGGTGCTTGAGCAGCAACTCAGGAGTAACAGGTGAGGGAGAGGAAATTGGGAGAACAATTACAGAGCATTATTATCAGTAAAGGTCATGGTGGGGCTTTGTTCATGCAGAGCGCACCATCTGGCATGGAGTTATACCTCCCTGAACCCCAAAGCCTTACTTTTCAAGATGTACCTTGAATATCTGTGCATCAGAGCTACCCAGCATACTTGACAAAAGTTTAGGTAGGCTCCAGGGTCTCATTCTATACTAAGTAAGAAGAGCACCTTAAAGTTAGTAGAGCACTTGCTCGGCTAGCATGTGCAAAGCCTTGGGTTCAACCCCCAAGATAACAAAGCCAAGAAGTTTTCTAAAGTTCAGATAAGGGCAAGTGCAGGTCCCAGCCTTGAAAGGACTTAGAACAAGAAGTAACTTTAAATACATTCAAGATCACTATTGTAGTATACAGCCAACACCACTAGAGGGCAGGGCACATAGACTTAGAGAAAAGTTTTTGTTCTATTTGGACAAACTGAGACCAGAGCAAAGACCTTTCAGATCCAGTTCTGTTGTTACCAAGGCACAACCTTCGGATCATCAAAATGGGCCCTCCCAGAGGGTAGTAATAAGGTTCACTTGTTACTCCAGGACTTGAGCGGTGGTGGCGGCGCCTGCCTTTAATTCCAGCACTCGGCAGAGGCAGGCAGATCTCTGAGTCTGGACTGGTCTACAGTACGAGTTCCAGGCCAACCAGGGCTACACAGAGAAACCCTGTCTTAAGCCCTGCCCCCTCCACAAAAAAAGATTAGGGGCTGGAGAGATGACTCAGTGGTTAGGAGCACTGACTGTTCTTCCAGAGGACCTGGGGTTCAGTTTCCAGCACCCACATGGCAGCTTACAACTATCTGTAACTCCAGTTCCAGGAGATCCAACATACTCACACGGATAAACATACAGGAAAAACACCAACTCATATTAAGTAAAAATAAATCATGAGAGATAGAGAGAGAAGGGGATGGGAGAGAGAGAGAGAGAGAGAGAGAGAGAGAGAGAGAGAGAGAGAG
>LOJH01000417.1:13096-33985 GCA_001685095.1 Ellobius talpinus | reverse complement strand
TCAGGACTTTTGGAAGAGCAGGCAATGCTCTTAACCACTGAGCCATCTCTCCAGACCCCTTTATTTTTGTTTTTTGAGCCGGTTTCTCTGTGTAGCCCTGCCTGTCCTGGAACTTGCTCTGTAGACCAGGCTGGCCTGGAACTCACAAAGATCTACCTGCCTCTGCCTCCCAAATGCTGGGATTAAAGGCCTGTGCTGTCTGCTTTCTTAGAGAACTCAGGACCACCTGCCCCAGGGGTGGAGCCACCCATAGTGAGTTGGGCCCTCCCACATCAATTGTTAATCAAGAAAATGCTCCCACAGGCCAATCTGGTGAGGGACTTTTCTTAATTGAGGGTTCCTATTCCCAAATGACTGTGCCTGGTGTCAAATTGACACAAAACAGAACAAAAACCAGGACAGTGACTTCCAAGAGATTCAAAATTTTCTGGCACAAAAGGCTCAGGAGCCAGCCATACAAGTCTGGGGACACAGGGGAATATGATGGTCTCCAGAGCTATCTGCAAAGGAATGGACAGCCTGCCATTTTTGTGGCCTCCCTTATGGGATGGGTGCGCTACTGGTTTCACTTTGAATAGGATGCACCTTGCAGTTGAGTATGTTATGCTCCTACAGAATCCTAAACTCCAAGGGCACATCTGTCTTATTCATCGTTCTGTGTCTATTGCCGGTACGGGCATATGTGTCTGTCTCTATAGAGACAGCACTCATATCTATGTATCGATGAAGGAAACTGAGGCTCAAAGACAGGGACTTAATAAATAGCCCAGAGTGGCCCAGTCAGTACCTTAGGCCCTTGGGTAGGTGGTAGCAGCTGTCTGTTGTCTACCCTGATCTTAGGACCTTTCCCATTCCCACGCAGGCGACATCATCCGGAAGATCATCCCCAACCACGAGTTGGTCGGGGAGCTGGCAGCGTTGTATCTGGAAAGCATCAGCCCCAGCACTCGAAACCCAGCCAGCATGGAGCCCACCATGCCCAGTGCCAGCCCTGAATGGGACCCTCAGAGTGGGAGCTGTCTCCTGGATGATGGCCACTCAGGGACCTTTGGGAGTGTCCTGGTTGGAAATCGCATCCAGATCCCTGATTCTCAACCTGAGAGTCCCGGGCCACTGGGCCCCATCTCTGGAGTCGGGGGTGGGGGCCTCAGCAGCAGGAGTGAAGACAATGCCCTGAAGCGGGAGCTGCCCCGGAGTGCCCACAGCTTGAGTGGGAACTGGCTGGCATACTGGCAATATGAGATTGGTGTGAGCCAGCAGGATGCCCACTTCCACTTCCACCAGATCCGCCTGCAGAGTTTTCTAGGCCACACAGGGGCTGTCAAATGTGTGGCTCCCCTGAGCAGTGAGGACTTCTTTCTGAGTGGCAGCAAGGACCGTACTGTGCGCCTCTGGCCACTGTACAACTATGGGGATGGGACCAGTGAGACAGCCCCCCGCCTCGTTTACGCCCAGCACCGCAAGAGTGTCTTCTACGCAGGCCAGCTTGAAGCCTCGCAGTATGTGGTGAGCTGTGATGGGGCTGTGCACGTCTGGGACCCCTTCACAGGTGAGCGGGCCCAGGTGAGGCCTGTTCTGCGGCTGCTTTACTGTGCTTCCGCCAGGCCGCTGGCAATGGGAGCCCAGTGGGAAATGTATAATGGCATATTTTGGAGGGGAAGATTGAGTGAGATGGAAACACCTGGGCCTTAGCAACTGTGGGACCTAAGTTTGAATCCACTCCCCAGCTTACCAGCAAGCTGCCCTGCTGCTGGGAGCCTCCACTTCCCACCTCTGAGAACCAAAAGCACTTTGGTTAGAAGATTATGCACGAAGGGCTTGTGCAGCATCTCCTGCCATCATTGTACAGAGAACTGTGACTGGAGAGGAAGGGAGCAGATAGCATCGGGGCAGGCGGGCGGCACCAGCTGGCGAGAGCATGCTGTATGAAGAGGGGAGATCGCTTTGGGGTGGGACCCTGGCTTGGCTATGGAAACAGGAAGATGAGAAAGCCCTGAAATCATTTGTCTTTTCTGTGGGTCACTGGGGGATAGGATGCAGGCATGGGGTGAGTCAGGGGCCTTGAAGTAGCCAGGGCTCTTTGATAGTCACTAGGTCCCCAAATGTCCTGTGTCCTCTTTCAGGGAAGACCCTTCGCACTGTGGATCCTTCAGACAGCCGGGTGCCCCTGACCGCTGTAGCTGTCATGCCTGCCCCCCACACCAGCATCACCATGGCCAGCTCTGACTCCACCTTGCGCTTTGTGGACTGCAGGAAACCCGGCTTGCAGGTCAGGAGGTGTGCAGTTCCCTGTGCCTAGCCGGGGGTCTCTAGGAGCCTGTCAGGGAAGAAAGTCAGACTCCAGCAGGAACACTGCAATGGTAGCCCTGTGGGTGGGGCTCTGTGCTAGACCTGAGTCCAGGGACTTTCCTGTCCATGGAGGAGTGGGAGGGTCAGGCCACCTGACTTTATGGGCATAAGTAGGGTAGGGGTGGTGATGGCTGGCAATTGAGCCCAATCTCCCTCTGCCTACAGCATGAGTTCCGACTGGGTGGAGGGCTGAACCCTGGGCTGGTTCGCGCCCTGGCAGTCAGCCCCAGTGGCCGTAGTGTTGTGGCTGGCTTCTCCTCGGGCTTCATGGTGCTGCTGGACACCCGCACGGGCCTGGTTCTGCGAGGCTGGCCAGCCCATGAAGGGGACATTCTACAGATCAAGGTGACTGCCTTAGGTCCCTCCCTTCACTTCTGCTTAGAGCCTGGCCTGAGTGAGGCCAGGTTTATGCTCGTATCCCTTGTACCTATTCATGGACATATGATGGGCAGGGAAGGTGGCCCTCTTGGGCCAGCTCAGGAACCAGCTGCATAGGAGGCAGGCTAAGGCCAGGAACCAGGGCTAGAACTGACCCCATCGCTCCATGGGGATGTTCTAATGAGTAACCCTTGTCCATATTTGTCTTGCTTGGAGGATCAGGGGTCGCGCCCTGTCCGTGACCTAGTTCAGGTTAAACAAAGCCCAGCCTGGAGGCTGTTTACTGCCTGGAGACCACTGAGCAGAGTCCATGCCCCCTGCTGGGCTGTCCTGATGAGGACAGGAACAGGCCCAGGCGTGGGCATCATGTTCCTGCCTTCTATATTCAATCATAGGCTTCAGGGACTACTCAGAAAGTTCCGGGAAGGGAGTGATAGGGCCTGTTTGTGGGAGGATTTCTCCAAGCAGCTGGAACTCCTCCCCAACATGGATGGTGGCTAAGGTAGTGCTACAGGGGAATATAGACTGCCCTCAGCTCTATTCAGAGCCCCAGGGGAAGTTGCAAGTATCCCTAAGTTCCAATATTCTAAGAAAATGTCAGAATGGCCCTGGGGTCATCCTGTATCAATCCCTGTTCTCTTTGAGGCTTCTCTGATCCTCAGTGTTTTCCCATGCAAAGTAAAGATGGCACCAGGTGCTCTTTCAGAAGATCTGAGTTTGCTTTTCAGCGTAAGCCTTGGGCCACTCAGAACTGCCTGTGACTCCAACTCCAGGGTATTCAACACCCTTATGGCCTTCCCGGGAGGCCCTCATGTGGCATATGCATGTGTCCTCATGTGGCATACATGCACGCATGCATGCGTGTTCATGCACCAATACAAATGTAAATACTCAGAGGAAGTGGCAGCACGTACCTCACAGGTTGATGGGAAGGGTAGATAGGGCAATGTGGGCGTGTGTTGCAGTGTCTGCACAGAATTGTTGGAATTTTTTTCTTTAATTTTTAAAAGATTTACTTATTTTTATTTATTTATTTATTTTGAGACAGAATCTCTCTATAGAGCCCTGGCTGTCCTACAATTAACTATGTAAACTAGGCTGGCCTTGAACCCAGAGAGATCCCCGTTTCTGCCTCCCAAGTGCTGGAATTAAAGTTGTGCACCACAATGCCTAGATATTTTATATATAGAAGTGGGGTTTTTGTTTGTTTGGTTAGTTGTTTTCTGTTTTTAGCTTTTCAGTTTTTTTGAGACAGTGTTTCTCTGTGTAGCCGTGACTTTCCTGGAACTCGCTCTATAGCCCAGGCTGGCCTCGAACTCACAGAGATCTGTCTGCCTCTGCCTCCTGAGCGCTGGGATTAAAGGTGTGCACTACCACCGCTTGGCTTATAGGAGTGTGTATATATGCACTACCTTCATCCAGTGCTAGCAAAAGTCGTGAGTGTCAGATCTCTGTGAAACTGGAGTTTCAGATGGTTGGGAGCCACCATGCGGGTGCTGGGAATGGTGATTTGCAAGGGTTAGGAGGTAACCTCTGAGCCATCTTTCCAGCCCCATATATACATATATACTTTTTTTTTGAGACAGGGTTTCTCTGTATAGTCCTGGCTATCCTAGAGTAGAATCTGTTCTTTTTTTTTCCATTCAATTATTTACACTTCATAGAATCTGTTCTTAAATGAGAGTAGTGGTTACAGGTTTTTTGTTTTTTGTTTTTTTCTTTTTTTGGTTGATTTGTTTCGTGTTTTAAGACAAAGTCTGACTCTGAACCCTTAGGTGGCCTGGAGCTTGCTGTATAGACTGGTGTTGGATTTATGGGCTTGTGAGATTCATGTGAACTATCTAGCCCAGCCAGTGATGGTTATATTAATAACATATTTAATTTTTCTTTTGGAGACAAGGTCTCACTATATATCTCCCAGATGCCGTCTGACCTGGGGAATCACTGTGTAGACCAGGCTAACTTTGAATTCACAGAGGTCTGCCTCCTGAGTGCTGAAATTAAAGGCACTCTGGACTGGTGGTGGAGTTTGGCAGGTTGACAGGTTCCCCAGGCCCCTACTGAAGCTGTCCGCCCCTCCCACTCTCTGCAGGCCATCGAGGGCAGCATGCTAGTCAGCTCCTCTTCGGACCATTCCTTGACTGTGTGGAAGGAGCTGGAGCAGAAGCCGACACACCACTATAAGTCGGCGTCCGATCCCATCCACACCTTTGACCTGTACGGCAGCGAGGTGGTCACTGGCACTGTGGCCAACAAGATTGGCATCTGTTCCCTGCTTGAACCACCCTCTCAGGCCACCACGAAGCTCAGTTCCGAGAACTTCCGTGGCACACTCACTAGCCTGGCCTTGCTGCCCACGAAACGCCACCTCCTGCTGGGCTCGGACAATGGCATCATCCGCCTCCTGGCATAGGTTCATGTGGGAGTTGGCTGAGGGCAGGGGTGAGATGACACCCCTCAGGTCCCACTCCTCATTCTTGATCTCTCAACAGCTCACTCTAGGTAAGCCCCAGGCTCTGGGTACCCACATGGCCTGCAGTCTGGGATCATGCAGCTCCTGAATCTCCAAGGCCATGAAGTGGCTTCATTCATGAAACTCGGGAGATACTGTTCCTAACCAGCAAGAAGGGGGAACATGGAAGGGCGTTGTGATCCACATTGCTCCCCGGCTCTGCCTGCTGGATTCACATGGGGGCAGGGAAGCATCAGGAAATGAAAGAAGATGGGTCTTACTCAGCCAACTTCTTCTAGCCAAGCTCTCCCTAGCTCTATCTTCCTATCCAGGCTACTGATGTTACCTGGACTCCAGCCTCAGGAGGGCTGGCCATGACCTAGGGGTTTAAGGGCTTGGTCTGAGGTTTCAGTATCTACTTGACCAGGTCTTCCCAGTGTGGGACCAGAAAAGGGGAGCAGGGCCAGGGAAGAGGTTATATGGCCCCAGCTGGTTCAGGAATGAATCCATGCCTTGCCTTGGTACCCCTAACCACAGTGTTTGTGCCTTGAGCCAGGGAGGCAGCCCTGGGGAGAAGGGGCCACAGGAATCATCTCTGCATCTCAGGCTCCTCTCAGAGGATGGGAAGCTCCCAACATCTCTTGAGTCCTCATTTGGCACCGAGAAGAGGCCTGAGATGTGCCCCCGGCTGCCCCCTCACTGTTTGCAATCCATGTAAATATGATCAATAAATTCTTTGGAAGAGCCATGGAGCTGAGTGAGGTTGTGTTGTGTTTTCTTTTACCCAGGCTGGGCTCAAGTAATTCTGCCTCAGCTTCCAAGGAGCTAGGGTTACTGGTGTGTGCCACCATGTCTGGCTTATGGCATGTCTTGGATTTTTTTGAGATGGTCTCATGTAGTTCTGGCTGGTCTTGATCTTGGGATAACCCTCCTGCCTGAAGCAAAGTCCCAGGATTTTAGGCATGAACACTAGACCTAACTTTTTATTTATTTTGTTTGTTTATTTGTTAGCTTTTTTGAGACAGGGTTTCTCTGTGTAACAGCCCTGGCTGTCCTGGAACTCTCGTTGTAGATCAGGCTGGCCTTGAACTCAGAGATCCACCACCTGCCTCTGCCTCTTGAGTGCTGGGATTAAAGGCATGTGATGCCATGCCCAGCCCAATTTTTATTTTTGAAAGACTTTTTTTTTGTTTCTGTGTATGAGTGTTTTGCCCACATATACGTATGTGCACCATCAGTGTGTTTGGATTCTGTGGAGGTCAGAAGAGGGCATCAGAGTCCCTGGAAACGAAGTTAATGGATGGTTGTGACCTACAATGTGGATGCTGAGAATTGAATCTGGGTCCTCTGCAAGAGCAGCCGTGCTCTCAACCACTGAGCCATCTCTTTAGTCCCTAGCCCAGATCTTTTTTTTTCTTTTTTTCCTTTTTTTGCTACAGGGTCTTTGTAGATCAGACCACTGGCCTTGAACTTGATGTGCAGCTGAAGCTGGCCTTGTACTCCCAGTTTCCTTACCTCTCCCCTCCAAGTGCTGACATTATATATAAATTTGTATCACCATGTCCACCACTTTATCTTGATGGCAGTAGGGTCAGGAAAGCCTGGAAGTTTCCAGGGTTGTGAAGGGCAGAACAAGAGGGTAGAGAAGGAGCCATTATCCTTTGGTTGCCTTGGATGCAGGGTTTCTGGTCTGGGTGGCCTTCGGCAAATTTTCAGATTGCCATTCCTTGGGAAAGTGGGGGAAAGTGAGTGTTGCTGCTGAAGAGGTGGGACCCTAGGAGGGCCTGCCTCTGACTGAGTCTCAGCTCTCCACCCCTTGCCTTGGGGCCCAGGTGAAAGGCAGCCAACCAGAATCCTGGGCTTGCTCCAGGCTCCTGCATCCTCCCCTTCCCTGGGGCAGCTGAGGCGGGAAGACAGGAATTCAGGAACAGGAATCTGATTAGGACTCTGCTCTCCGTTCTGTGCCTTTAGGCCGGTCACACAGCCTCTCAGCCTAACTGACCACGGATAACCCGCATGTTGAGGGAGCATTAGAAGGCTCGCAAGGCCCCTGAGCATCCTGCATCTATCCTCTTGCCTGGCAAGACCCAGCCTCCTCAACTGTCTGCTCCTGTAACCCCCTTCTCCAGGCTCAGGCAACGTTCTGGGTGGCTGTCATAGGATTAGCAGCCCTGATGGGAAAGGGGCTTCTGGCCCCCATATCAATGTTTAACCGGATGTACAGGTCAATATTTACCAGCGGAGAAAGCAAGCTGAACGGGGGTTGGCTAAGAGCAAAGGTCCTGTGGGAGGAGAGAGCTAGGCCAGGCTGGCTGCACCAGGCAGAGCGTGGGGAACAAGGAGAACACCGTGTGCTGCAGCAGGAAGCCTGAAGAGGTAGGATGGAGGGATGGTGCAGCCTGCTTGGGCGGCACAGGAGGTGGGGAGCTGCCCCCTTGGTGAGGGATCTGGCTGAATGTATTCAGGGAGCTTATAGCTTCACAGCATCCTGGGGTGGTGAGGAGCAGAAGGTCAGGCAACTGCAGAAGTCCCTCTGGAACTACAAAACCTGGAGGCCTGTTCTTGTCAGGAAGAATCATATACCCAGGTTGGAGATGAGGCCCTGTCTAATGGCTCTTGGACATAATGGTGGGGGCTGGGGTAACAGAAGGACCCCCCCAAGAGCTGGCCCAGAGATAAGGCCTAGGTAGGGGTGAGGAGAGGAGGCCTTTATCGGAGGCCCTAGACTAAGACTTGCACAGTCCCCTCTACCAGCCCGGCTTCCCCAAAGCACCCTGGAGCAGAATTGGGGGCAGAGTTGGGATGAGGCCTGTGGTTCCCGTAAGTCCAAAGGTATCTGGGTCAGTCATTCATTGGGCTCTGCTATTGGGTCAACAAAGCAGCTTTCTGGCTGCCCTGCCACCCAAGCTGAGCTCTTGGGGCCTTTGGGTAGGACCTGGGCAGCCTGAGAAAGTATGGATGAAATGAACAGCAGGTTAGATGGATTCTCTGGGGGTGGGAAGCCTTCTCAGATACAGATCACCGAGGCCCAGGCATCTTACTCAGGGTTTACAGAGATTCTTATTTTGGTCCTCAAACTCTACATGGTAGGAGGGAGGACTTCTGTCGTGATTTTACAAAACAAGGTAAAGCCCAAAAGCATCCAGGGAAGAACCAAAGGTCCTGTGGCAAGAAGCAGAGCCCAGATTTGAACCCAGGTCTGATCCACAATGTGAGGCCTAAAGAATGAAGGCTAAAGGAGAAGCTACAAGAGTGGGAAAAATAATCATGGAAATCCCGCCTCTCAGGATGAGGATCCAGTTCCTGAGGACCACCCAAATATGTTTCGGGTGTGGGCCCAAGTTCTGTAGCTGGATGGGGTTAGGGAGCCTGTGGGTGGCAGTCTGCTGCCTGGTGTTTGACTAGGAAGCAGGACTAACTTTCCTGTTCTGGATACAGGAACATGGCACTGCTCTGGGGGTTCCTGGTACTCAGCTTGTCCTGTATGCAAGGTCCCTGCTCCATGGTGAGACTGAGCTGAGGTCTGGGTTGGAAGAGGTCGGGTTGAAGAAGATGCTGCAGGCAGGGGCAAATTTGGGAGAGGCCAGAAGGGCAGAGAGGGAGGAATGCTGAGTCCAGGGAGGGGTTGGCTCTGAGGGACCTCCCTGCCTCTTTACCCTTCTCTCAACAGTTCTCCCCTGTGAGCGCCATGGATCTCCCAAGCCAGCAGGTACACAAAAGTGAGGGTTTGGGGGAAGAGCCCGAGGGTCTCACCTATGTCTTGGGCAAAGCAGCGGGGACCTATGGGGAGGGCCGTCAACTTCCTCCTTTCTACAGCCAATGAGTGAACAGGCCCAGCAGAAGCTGCCCCCCCTTGCCCTCCTCAAGTTGAGCAACCAGGTACAATCAGGTGGGGCTGGGGAAGAGTAAGTGGGGCCAGGGGAGGAGGGCCAATCAACAGGAGCAAGGGAATGGGGGAGGGGAGACACGGTCATGTTTAGGGATTCAGAAGGAAAGCCCCAGCATGACTCTTCCTCTCCCCTCAGATCTGGGACAAGGCCTTGCTGCCTCCAGCACCAGGACTCTGAGGAAGACAGAATCTGAAGCTGCCCCCTTGACCCTGCTGACCTCTGATCTGTCCTTGTAGGATCTTGGTGGCCATGCTATCCTGGAGAGGTCCCCAGGAGAGTGCAAGGGTACCCCAACTGCAGAGGAGACTCGCAGATTGGCTCAGGCCATGATGGCTTTTACTGCTGACCTGTTCTCCTTGGTGTCCCAAACATCCACCAGCTCCAGCCTTGTCCTGTCACCACTGAGTGTGGCCCTGGCACTCTCTCACCTGGCACTAGGTACTGGGGCAGCACCTGTCCAGGAGAACTAGGAAGCCACAGTGCTGCAGAGGTTGCCTAGGGGTGGTTCCTCCATCAGGACACATGGATATTTGGTGGCATGTAGGTGCCTGAGCTGTCACCACCCCCTGTGATTCAGAAATCCAGTGATGGACTAAGAATGTGGTGACTGACAAATCCCCCAGTTATTTTTGCATAAGCATTTGACAGCTACAGTATCTTCCCCTGGACCTGAGTGTCTCACTGTGGGAAACTCTGGCTCAGAGAGACAAGGTACCTTGAGTGAGGCAACACGGCCCAGCTTGTTAGCAGAGGGCATGAAAGTAGACTTTGGAAGTCCAACAGCTCAGTGGGTGTGGGAGGGGAGGAGAGCAGGGGTCCGTGGCCATGTTCATCATGAGGATATGAGAGGGGGGAAGTGGGCAGTGGGGCGAGAAAGAACCTGGGGCCTGGGCCTCAGCCCACTTGGTCCTCCTCAGGTGCTCGGAACCAAACGCTGCAGAGCTTGGAACAAGTGTTACACGTGAACACAGGCTCCTGCCTTCCCCACCTACTAAGCCATCTCTGCCAGAACCTAGGCCCTGAGACAATTCGACTGGCCGCCAGAATATACCTGCAGAAGGGTAAGTGATAATGGCAGTCAGCTGCCCAGGAACTGCTCTGCCACCAGTGTACAAGGAGGAGGGAGGGAGGCTTAGCCTTGGGCAGACAGGTAGAATACAGGTGGTTGTTGGAGGCCCCAGCCCTGGGATGAGCTTGTGGCCTATTGTGTGCAGGATTTCCCATCAAAGAGGATTTCCTGGAGCAATCGGAACAGCTCTTTGGTGCAAAGCCCGTGAAACTGACCGGAAAGCAGGAGGAAGACCTGGCGAACATCAACCAATGGGTGAAGGAGGCCACGGAGGGGAAGATTGAGGATTTCCTCTCTGAGCTGCCAGATAACACCGTGTTGCTTCTCCTCAATGCCATCCACTTTCATGGTGCACTCTTCTTCTTAAGCCCCCCACCCTGACAGCCCCCCTGCCCTGTAGGCTGAGCGGGTCTGTGCAAGCTTTGCTCTGAGGTCGCTAGGCCATGAAGCAGAGGGTGGTCTGGGCATGTGCGGAGGAAGCTCAGAAGTTGGCTGAAGCTGTGGAGGACAGACAGAAAACTGGGGTTACAGAGGCATGGAGAAATGCAAGCCCAGATGTAGGGAAAATACCTAAGCTTAACTGGGTATCAGCACTGGGGTCTTGTTTTCCACATTTTTTTTTCAAGACAGGGTTTCTCTGTGTAACAGCCTTGGCTGTCCTGGAACTCACTTTATAGACCAGGCTGGCCTCGAACTCACAGAGATCCACTTGCCTCTGCATTAAAGGCATGCTCCGTCACCGCCGCCGCCACCACCACCAGCTTTGGCTTCCACTTCTTGTTCCTTGATTGGGTTCTAGGTGGGATAGGCCAGAAGCTGGTCTTAAGTTACATGGCTCCTGCCCTCTGCCTGGCTGCAGGTTTCTGGAGGACCAAGTTTGACCCGAGCCTCACCCAGAAAGACTCCTTCCACCTGGACGAACGGTTCACGGTGCCTGTGGACATGATGCAAGCACAGTCGTACCCTCTGCGCTGGTTCCTGCTAGAGCAACCTGAGACACAGGTCCCCACGGCTTTCCCAGCAAACTTGTCTTGGTGCTGGGAGGGGATGGAAGGCTGTGTAGGGACCTCAGGGGTGAAGAGGGCACCCCATTTTCCTTGAAGCCTGGTTCCTGGGGTCTGGAAGCTGGAAAGGTCTATCATGCCTCCACCCAGGACACGACCTCTTTGAGGTTCGTTGGCTCAAAGAAAATAGACTGAGCTTTGTCACATGTCGGACATTGTTCTCTGCACTGGGGTTTTAGTGGCGCTCAGGAAGACCAGGGCCCTGCTCCTAAGGAAGGTAGGCGTTCCCACCAATGCTGCTCAGAAGGGAGAGTTCATCCTGGTTGGTTTTACTGCTCCGAACATTCTGATTGGATGGAGCTCTGCGCCAAGCTGCCTCAGCTGAGGCTTCCCTTGCTTCCAACCTAACTGTGACTCCTTGACTGGGATAGTGACTCTTGGGCCCATTTTCTGTGGCTGACATACAGTATGAGCTAGTTTTGTTTGCTTTAGTGTCTGACAGTGTTACTCAGGCTGGGTTTGAACTCGTGGTCCTCCTGCCCCAACTTTCTGAGTGCTGGGATCCCAGGTATGTGCCTCCATACCTACTTACCCACTCTGTTCAATGGCTTCACTGGGCAAGCAGAGCACAGCGCCAGCTTCTCTCTATCTCGCATGTTGGCTCCCCTGCGTTGCTCCCTCCCTCAAAGCCCTGCGCTACCCACTGTTCCTTCATCCTCCGGCTTCATCTCTCCACCCTCCTTTGACTTTTGTTTGGCAGGACCCAGCAGCCAGGCCAGGCACTCACCTCTCCCCGGCAGAGGACCTACCTGCAGGCCTGTGCTGGGACTCAGGGAGGCACGGCTTTAAGAGTCTTGAGCCTGGTGGTTTCCATGCTGCTGTAACTGCAATAATCTTCAAAAAGGGTTTCGTGACCTGAGTGTGGTGGGTTACACCATAATCCCAGCGCTCAAAAGATTGAGAGTTTAAGATAATCAGGGCTACATAACCAGACTCCATCTAAAGAGGAAAAATTCCAAATCTTGGCATATACAGCAAAATCTCACTGGGCGAAGGGAAAGGCAAGAGTCAGGGTTCCTACCCTTCCCAGTGGCTCTTCTACATGTCCTTTTGAAAGCCAGAGATGACACCTATCATATACCAGGAGAGCTGAGAGGCAGAGACGGGAAGGTTCATAGCCTGTCTGTACCCTTAGCTGATAGCAGATGGCGAACTCAGTCTGTAGTGAAGACGCTCCTAGAAGATTCCTAAGTGTAGCTGGACATATCACTCCGCTGAGTACTTGCCCAGCATGCACAAAGCCCTTTGTTCAACCCTTAGCCTCACATAAACCAGGCACAGTGATGCACTTTCAAGAAGGAGGCAGGAGCATCAAAAGCTCAAGGTGGAGAGATGGCTCAGCAGTTAAGAGTACTTGCTGATCCTGCAGAGGACCAGGGTTTGATTCCCAGCCCTGATGAGGCAGCCTGGAAACATCTGTAACTCAGGGATATGACGTCCTCTTCTGGACTCCAAGCGCACTGCAAGTATATGATGCACAGACATTCAGGCAAAATACCTATATGTATAAAATAAAAAGAAATCTTAAAAAGAAATTCAAAGTCATCTTGAGTTATATAGTGAGTTTGAGGGCAGCCTGAGATACATAAACCCTGTCTAAAAACCAAACCAAAATGAAAATTGGGCTTGATGGTACAGTTTTGTAATCCTAGCACTCAGAAGGCAAGTGAGGCAAGAGCATCAGAAGTTCACAGTCATCCTTGGCTAAACAGTAATTTCAAAGCCAGCTCGTGATCCATAAGACCCTGTGTTCAAAATCTGGGAAGTGGGAGAGGAGTGTAGTTGCGCACACCTTTAATCCCAGCACTCAAGAGGCAGAGGCAGGAGAATTTCTGTAAGTTAGAGGCCAGCCTGGTTTATATCGTGAATTCCAGGATAGTCAAGGCTATACAGAGAAACCTTGCCTAGAAACAACAATAACAAAAAGATGGTTTTAAAAAAAAGATAGAGAGTAATTTAGGGGGACAACTCGTGCCAGCCTCTGGCCTTCACACACACGTGTGCAAACACACAGCCACACAAACACACATACAGATTTATGCACACACAGAGATGTATTTCAAAGCATTATCTCATTTGGTCACGTGTCACCTTGCAAAGGGGCAAGTGGTATTATTATATTTCACTGGTAAAGCGAGGCACACTGAACCCCAACCTCTGGCTCCTGTCTCAGAAGTATGGAGCAGTTTTGGTCCAGACCCCAAACAGGTCTAGTGTTGTCCGGTCCTCATGTTCTCTCCTTTCTTATCTGTAGGTGGCTCATTTCCCCTTTAAGAACAACATGAGCTTTGTGGTCATGATGCCCACTTATTTTGACTGGAACGTGTCTCAGGTACTAGCCAACCTGAGCCTGGACACCTTGTACCACCCCTCACTGCGGGAGAAACCAACCAAGGTGTGGCTGCCGAAACTCCATTTGAAGCAGCAACTGGACCTGGTGGCCACGCTCAGCCAGCTGGGTAAGGGGGCTGGGGATAGGGTGGCCCCAGGTGTTCTGGCAGGGCATGTGAGGAGAAGCCTCCAGCTCGCAGTGTGTCTGAGTCAGAGGGAGCCCTGCATCCTGGATGGGAGCAATTGATACGCTCCCCTAGACCTTCTGTCCTGGGATGGATTGGGATGCACTACTCTGCTGCCTGTACTATGAAGAATCCTGGGTAAAGAGTTCAGGGTGACATGTGAACCTCGTTGTCTAGCTTGGAAAGGGGACAAGGAGAAGCTGGGGTCACAGGGTTAGAGAGCTGCAGCTACTCCGCGTGAGGCACCGTGTGCAAAGTGCTCGGTCTAATGGAGCGGGTACATGTAAGTCAGAGGCTGTCTCTCCAGCTCACCCTAGAGAGTAGCAAACTGGTACCCAGTGCAGACTTGGATAAAAAAGAAAAGAAAGAAAGGCTTCTAGAAGTGGTGTCTAGGTTGAAACTTGAAGGTTTAACAGCTGCCAGTCAGTCTGTAGGTTCAATCCTTTAGCCAGGATGCCAAACAGACGGGTCCAGGTAACCTGGGGGCAGCACTGACCTGCCATCTGTTGCTCTGGGCAGGCCTGCAAGAATTGTTCCAGGGCCCAGACCTGCGTGGGATCTCTGACCGGAGTCTGGTGGTGTCTAGCGTGCAGCATCAGTCTACTGTGGAACTCAGTGAGCTTGGTGTGGAGGCAGCTGCAGCCACCAGCACAGCCATGAACCGGATGTCCATCTCCTCCTTTGCTGTGAACCGACCTTTCCTCTTCTTCATCATGGAGGAAACCTTAGGCATACCCCTCTTTGTGGGCAGCGTGAGGAACCCCAACCCTAGTGCACAGCCCCAGCTCCAGGAACAGCAAGATTCCCCTGACAACAGAGTCTTCCAGAACGAAAAAGCTGACTTCCACCGAGACAAGACCTTTGGTCCTGATTTAAAACTTGCACCCATCTTGGAGGAGGATTATCCTCAGTTTAGCAACCCCAAGTGAGGAGGAGCCCTGGGCAGCAGCATCCTGAGTCCCCACCTGGATCAGCCTTTCAACTCCTGTGACTCTTACCAACCAGCTTTGTGGGAGAGGGTGGGACCTGGGGAGGCCATCTCCAGGGAAAGGAGCCCTTCTCTTGCAATAGCTCCTGGGGGTTGGAGGTGGGGTGGGGCCTGGAGGAAGGCAGGCAAAAGGAATCTTCATTTCTTCCGAAGGAGCTCAGAGAGTGACCCTTTTGTGGGCTGGGCACTCATGAATACAGTTTTAACTAGAGGTGGGTTAAGCCAGTCCCTAACTTAGTTGGGGTCCCTTCATATTTTAAGCAGAAGCCTATATGTCCCCAAACACCCCGAATGCAGACACCTGCCTTGGTGCTGCCTCCATGGGTGGAGGCTGACCTACCCTGACTCTGATATGCTTTGCTGACAACATCCAAGCCCCCACCCATGTGCCACCAGCCGAGCCACCCCTCTGGTCTTTGGAGATGCCAACACTGCCAGGAGTCTCCTTCTTTCCTCTCTCTTTTCCTCCTCTGGCGGGAAGCTCAGGGGCTGAGGCAGGGAAGGGCCTCTTTAGCTCCCAAGACTCTTTTATAAAGTTTTTGTAGTGACTTTTATGCCACCTGAATAAAGAATGAATGGGCCGGGCTGGTTTGATGTCACGATTCTGGGCAAGTGGATGTTGCCGGGAGGCAGCCAGAGGGCAGATTGCACTGAGTCCTCTCTGTGCCACGTTTGGTCTCTGGCCACATGCCAGTTCTCTCTAGGTCTACCTTCATGCCAGCCTGGCTCAGCTCTTAGCCCTTCCCTCTGTGTGTGCCTCAGGCAGCCTGTAACAAGGATGCCTCAGAACTGGCAATTAGGGAGCTAACAGGTCTCTAATTACACCCCAGCCGCTTTGCCAGGAGCAGGCGCCCGCCAGCCGGGGCAGGCTGACAGCTGGAGGCTGGCAGTGTCTGAGGATTTTGGGGATGTAGTTGGGGATACCTTGGCACCGGGCTGGCTACTTCCTGTGGGAGAGCAGGAGCTGAAGGCAGAACTGGTGTCCATGTGGGTGGTGAGGGCTGCCCTCCGGGGCAGGCACATCTCCCTGCTGGGATCGCCTGTGTGAGTGCAGAGTGTCCATATGGCAGTAGCCCTCTGGAGTTCTAATGTGCCCGAGGGCGGGGGAGGGACGCAATGAGGGTGGGGTAAGAGATCCCTGGTGTGCGATTCTGATGCCGCTTGCCAGCGGTTGCGGAGGGGGGTGCGGGAGGAGGGGAGTGTGGGCGGGGAATGTGTGGGATGTCGGAGGGTGAGGGTCAGAGGGCAATGTCAGAGACAAGGGCCCTAATTGAAACTTGAGCAGTGGAGCGGGCAGGGCTAGGAGGGAAGGTCTGTCTATCCAGCAAGTGACATCAATCAAAGAAGGAGGTGATGGAGAGGACCTCAGTTTTAGGAAGAGAACTGGAGAACTGCTGGGAAGAGGAAAAGCAAGAGCGGAAGGCCTGGCTGAGAGCATGCGCAGACGTTCAAGATATACTGAGCTTGGTGCTGGGGAGGAGGGGAGGGAGTCAGTAGTTGTGAGGAAAGAACATGAAAAGGACCATGCAAAAATTTTAAAGAAAAGATTTGCTATTTACTTTTATTTTGTGTGTTTAAGTATTTTATCTGAATGTATCTTTGTGTGTCATGTGTTTTCAATGGCCACGGAGCCCAGAAGAGGGCGTCGGATAATCGGGAACTGGGGTTACAGGGTTCTGGGACATGATGTGGGTGATGGGAACCGAACCTGGGTTGCTGCAAGAGAAGCCAGTGCTTTTAACTGCTGAGCCATCTTTTCCCTGACTTTTTCTTTCTTTTTTTTTCTTTTTGGTTTATTTTGCTTTTTTGAGAGACGGTTTCTCTGGGTAGCATTGACTGTCCTGGAACCCACTCTGCAGACCAGGCTGTCCTCAAACTCACGGGGTTCTGCTGACCTCTGCCTCCCAAGGGCTGGGATTAAAGGCGGGATCCACCACACCTTGCAATTTACTATTCATCTTCTTACCTATGCGTGTGTGTGCGTGCACAGGTGCTTGTGCCATAGTGCACAGTAGAGGTGAGAGAACAATTTGCAGGTATCACTCTCTCCTTCTACCATGTGGGTTTCAGGGATCCAATTCAGGTCCTGAGGCTTGGCAGCAAGCTCCTTCACCTGGTTAGCTAGCTTGATGGCCCTTTTCCCTGGCTTTTACTTTTGTATAAATGAACCATAAAGTCTTGTACTCTGTTCCTGTACCCTGCCCCGGCCTGGCAGTGTTGGGGATTGAACCCAAGGTCTTGCCTATGAGGCAAACACCCCACGGCTGAGCTATGTTTCTAGCTCAATTTGTATTCTCTTGTATCTGCACTCAGCCTCAGGTGTTGGAGACTTGCCCGTGTTGTGCCCAACAATGCCCCTTCACCTGGAAGTCTTGGACTTGGGAGATGCTGAATCTGAATTTGGCTCTGGAAGGCTCCCGTGGCTTCTGGATGGAGAGGGATGAGAAGAAGCTAGTTGGCTGGCCCACCCAGGGTGCAGATCAAAGCCAAAGAGTGTGGGAGTGGGGAGGAGGAAGCTCTCAGGATACTGGGATTTGGCCTTGCAATCCCTGGGTTTCTGTTGTGAAGGAATGGATAGGGTGGTGCCTTTGGCTGAGCTGGGAAGCAGAATGATTATGGGGTAGATGGGGGATTTGCAATTTAAACACGTTATAATGGAAATGTTATGTGAATACAGGCCAATCATGTGTCCCATTTTACCTGGGAAAGTTAGGGTTATTTCTGTCAGTTGAGCTAATTAGTAGCATCCATCTTGCTGTTGGAAGTGTCCTGTAAGTTCATAACTGTCCTACCGTGTGGATTTGGTAGGCATGGAATTGCTGATGGTTTTGAGTTCACCCATTTTAAATGTCAAGGAATTGACTGAATGCTTTGGTAGGCGGTGGGAGTGTGTATTTGACAGCACAGAGATGCTTTATGTAATGGAACCAGGGCAGGGTGGAGCTCCTGCTTAGCATGTGCAAGGTCCTGGGTTTCATCCCCAGTGGGGGTGGGAGACATTGAACTGGAAGTAGTCCCTTAACGGAAGATGATTTAATGGGAAGGAAAAGGGTCCCAGGATCAAACAACAGAGACAGAGATGGGAGAAAATGGACAGTGTCGAGAGAAAGGACTTGGAGAGAGGAGAACACTGCGGCCTGCTGCTGAGGATGGAGGTAGTCAACACCAGTCACCCCCAGCAGTTTCAGAAAAGATGGGCACAGAAGCACAGAGGGGAAGAGGAAGTGGGAGCAGAAACTATGCAGACATAAGAGCAAACAGCTCTTCACATCACAGCTGTGAGGGAAATGGGCAGGGACTTTAGGGGGTGTATCATAAAAAAGAGACTTTTAAATAATCAAGCTTTTTTTTTCTTTCTTTTTTCTCATTTTCTTAATGTCCAGATTGAACCCAGGGTCTTTGCTCATGCTGGGGAAGTGCTTAGGCTACACCCCCAGCCCTAGGCGATGTCTTTACAGTTTTGGGCATTTTCTTGTTTATTGTGTGTGCACATA
The DNA here is from genome assembly GCA_001685095.1 of Ellobius talpinus. Lineage (NCBI taxonomy): Eukaryota > Metazoa > Chordata > Mammalia > Rodentia > Cricetidae > Ellobius > Ellobius talpinus. The sequence continues at coordinate 15,785 of LOJH01000417.1, read as the reverse complement.
CATGCCTTAGCACACATGTAGAGGTCAGAGGACCTCTTGTGGGAGTGGGCTCTCTCTGTGTCATCTGGCTTGGCAGCAAGCACTGACGGCTGTGCGCTGGAGGTGCAGACCCGTTTTGAAGCCTTGCAGAACTTCTTGTAGCAGGAGAGGAGGGAGAGTCTGAGAGCCTGCAGGGTGAACGTTGGATGTTGTCTCCTTTCCTGGAATCCCACAGGACCAAGAATGGAACAATGAGGATTCTCCACTCTTCCAGTAGAGGGAACACTCTTGCCAGAGCCTTTGGCATTCAGTTGCTTCCAGAATGCTTTCCCATCATGCATCTGTGGTGGTTGGCGGGAGATGTGAGAGCCCTCTTTACCAATCCCCTTCTCCTTCAGGCGCAGCCCTGGGAGGGCACTGGCACTAGAGTAGCAGCAGCTGGATTGAGGTCATTCTAGAAGCTTCCTTTTAAAAAACAAAACCACTGGAAACAATGTGGCTATAGTGGTCCCGCAAATATTCTTTATGTACATGTTCATTTTATGCTTTGGTGGAGGCGGGGATGGAATCTAGGGCCTCATGCATGCCAGGCAAGCACCCTAGCAGAGCTATGCCTCCAGGCCTGTGAGGGTCTTTTGGAGTAGAATATTGATTGGGCTTTAGCTTTGGCCTTGTCCACTGTCAGGGCTGCTGCATGTGACCACACGCCATGCAGGTATTTACTGTCACATCGGTCATATGAACATACACTTGTGATGAGCAGAGTTTATTTTCCACACCCTCCAACACTAATGCTGTCACATGTTTAAATCTTATGAGTATGTAACTATAGGACTTCTTATGGCTTTAAGTTGCATTCTTTGATTATTAGCAATGACAACATTTTTTTCTTGGTAATTTGGGCCTTTTTTGGGGGAGGTGAGGATGTAGACAGGGTCTCTTATTATTTTCTGCTGGCTGTCCTGGAACTGGCTACATAGACCAGGTTGGCCTTGAACTCACAGAAGTCCTTGTGTCTCTGCTTCCTGAGAGCTGGGGTTAGATTTACCGTGCTGGCTGAGTCTTTTCATAGCCGAGGAAAGTGCTGTACTGCTAAACCACGCTGTCAGCCCCATGAAATTTCCTTGAATGCATTTGGCCACTTGGGATTCTGCTATGAATGACCCAGCCTTACGTTTCTCTTACTATTTTTTATTTAAAACTTGTTGTTAGATTTATTTTATGAGTGTTTTGCCTGATTATATGTTTATGTATTACCACATGCACTCCTGGTGCCCACAGAGGTCAGAAGAGGGCATTGGATCCCCTAGAACTGGAGTTATGGAGTTCTGAGCCACCATGTAGGTGCAGGGAACTGAGCCAAGTCCTCTGCAAGAGTAACAAATGTTCTTAACTGCTGGTCCATCTGTCCACATCTGAATTGTTTCTGGTTTTCTCACAACAATGTTTTGGTGTGGTTGTTTTTTTGTTTGTTTCTTCTTTTTTGTTCTGGGTTTTGTTTTGTTTTGATACAGGGTTTCTCTGTGTAACCCTGGCTGTCCTGGAATTAGCTCTGTAGACCATGTAGCCTGGAATGCAGAGATCTGTCTGCTTCTGCTGGGATTAAAGGCGTGTGCCACCACCGCCTGGCTTTTCAGTGTTTTATGGTATCTTTGTGTGAAGAGAAATTTCTGACTTTAATGATGATAACATTTATCATCAACCCTTTTCCTTATAGTTTTCATTTCTTTGGGTATTACTTATTTTATTTTGATTTTTAGAGATGGAGTCTTGCTGCATAGCCTTGGTTGGCCAGAACGCTTTATGTAGGTCAAGCCGACCTTAAACTTCTCCTTGTCTCCAGAATGCTGGAATTACATGTGTGCCACCACACCCAGCTATTCATGGTTTGTTTTGTTTTGTGTGCTCGTACGAATATGTGTATGCCATGGAATGCATGTGGAGACAAGAGAATCACCTGTAGAAGTCATTTCTCTCCTTTTACTATGTGGGTCCCAAGGAATTGAACTCATATCATCATGCTTAGTGGCAAGTACTTTTACTTGAGGAGCCAGCTCATAGGCCCTATATTTTTCTTTCTGAGACAGGGTCTCATGTAGCTCAGGTTGGCCTCCAACTCTTACATGGAGGACTGCCTTGAACTCTTGATCAAGAACTAGGATTGCAGGTGTGCACCATCCTGTCCTGCCTATACTTGCTTTTCAGAGCATGATATTGTTTAAACAATATGCTGGGTGTGTTGGGGCACACCTTAAATCTCAACACTGGGGAGGCAGAAGCAAGAGGATCACTGTGAGTTCCAGGCTAGGCAGGGCTACACAGTGAGGCCTGATCTCAAACTAACCAAGCCACCAGCCAGCCAACTTACCAGCCAGCCAACCAGTCAGCCAGCCAGCCAACCAACCAACCAAGCTACCAACCAACCAACCAACCAACCAGGCAGCCAACTTACCAGCCAGCCAACCAGACAGTCAGCCAGCCAGCCAACCAACCAACCAAGGTACCAATCAACCAACCAACCAGCCAGCCAGCCAGCCAGCCAACCAGCCAGTCAACCTACCAACCAGCCAGCCAGGGAAGACCTCAACATCAGCTTTGGAACTGGCTGATGGGGGAAGGGGGAGAATAACTGAGAAATTTTTACTGGACATCTTTTGTTGCTTATTCTCTCTCTCTCTCTCTCTCTCTCTCTCTCTCTCTCTCTCTCTCT